>CM049880.1:3038772-3071272 GCA_027474115.1 Schizopygopsis malacanthus | reverse complement strand
CAGCAGATGATTGTTATCACTGTTATAGGAGCAGAACTCATCTGACTCATCTCAGATTGGGAGTTTGTTATATCATTTACATTTATGCATTTAGCAGACACTTTTATCCAAAGTGACTTACTATACATATTTTGTCAGTATGTGTGTTCCCTGGGAATTGAACCCACGACCTTTGCACTGTTAACGTAATGCTCTACCACTGAGCCACAGGAACACCATGATTATATCATGATACTGTAGATCAATACATATTTCACAACCGTCATCATTGATTCTCCGCAGCTGTCATTCACCAGCATGCTTTGTGATTTTAACCCTGTAAAGCCTGGCAGGAAATAATAGTCTGAAAAATGCAACAGTGTATTGATCCTGCATATGTTTGAGTATCATATTTAAAAAATAAGGCTTGTATGGTTCATATAGTCTGATGTAATGAGAATATGGAGGAAAAAACAGCTCAGTTCTATTCAGAGACTCAAACTGAGCAAAAATATGAAATTGGTGCAGATGCTGATATTTATATGATGAAATTCTGATGCTTGTAATGTAAATCAATGAGATCTTGATAACAGTATAACAGATACTGACATAAACTGATCTAAATATCAGTGGTTGCTCTATATCTCCAATAATATGTGTTAGTAAGATGATATGTAAATGATCTAAACATATAATGCAATGCTGATTGAGAGATGAAGAAATAAACGCTCCTCAGAAGATGTGATGAAGATCATTCCTCCGCTGAGAAAGAAACAAACGCTCCTCAGTGAAAGAAAGTGAAAGAAACAAACGCTCCTCAGAAGATGTGATGAAGATCATTCCTCCGCTGAGGAACAGTGAAAGAAACAAACGCTCCTCAGAAGATGTGATGAAGATCATTCCTCCGCTGAGGAACAGTGAAAGAAACAAACGCTCCTCAGAAGATGTGATGAAGATCATTCTGAGGAACTGAAAGAAACAAACGCTCCTCAGAAGATGTGAGGAAACATTCCTCCGTGAACAGTGAAAGAAACAAACGCTCCTCAGAAGATGTGATGAAGATCATTCCTCCGCTGAGGAACAGTGAAAGAAACAAACGCTCCTCAGAAGATGTGATGAAGATCATTCCTCCGCTGAGAACAGTGAAAGAAACAAACGCTCCTCAGAAGATGTGATGAAGATCATTCCTCCGCTGAGGAACAGTGAAAGAAACAAACGCTCCTCAGAAGATGTGATGAAGATCATTCCTCCGCTGAGGAACAGTGAAAGAAACAAACGCTCCTCAGAAGATGTGATGAAGATCATTCCTCCGCTGAGGAACAGTGAAAGAAACAAACGCTCCTCAGAAGATGTGATGAAGAAGAGTGAAAGAAACAAACGCTCCTCAGAAGATGTGATGAAGATCATTCCTCCGCTGAGGAACAGTGAAAGTAATAAACGCTCCTCAGAAGATGTGATGAAGATCATTCCTCCGCTGAGGAACAGTGAAAGAAACAAACGCTCCTCAGAAGATGTGATGAAGATCATTCCTCCGCTGAGGAACAGTGAAAGAAACAAACGCTCCTCAGAAAACGCTCCTCAGAAGATCAGAAGATCCTGATGATCAGATTTGAGACTAAAACATGATTGATGGAGAATCAAGTAAAGCTGAGCTGCTTCAGTCCAGTAAGTGTTCATCTGGAAATATGACTGCAGTTATTCTGATGTTGTAGGGCTAATGCAAATTATATGTTAATGGAAATTCAGTCATCATTGAAAGACCTGTTAAAGACCTTCTGCAGGTTTATAACAACATCAGGGAACGATGACAGACTTTTCATTCAGGGCTGACCCTTTACATATTAAATACATAACGCTTGAAATATTTCATAAGCTGTCAGGAGTATTTAAATTTGAATCTGCTGTTCTCCTGTAGAATTTCACTGTGATCATCTGGCACATTTTTAGTGAGGATCCTGATTCAGAAACAGAGTAAACATGCTTTTCAATGGCAGTACAGACCTGACTCAATCAGATGGGAAAACTCTGTCAAATGCTGTGTTTTGATTGGCTTGTGAGCTGTCACTCATCAGAACTGACCAATCATATTGCATGGAGTCAAGACTCCCTTCCTATAAGCCCTGAGCTTGTAAAAGACATGCGTTTGTGGTTTTTATGCATATAACTCTCCAAACTGAATGTTTTATGTGGATAAGAGGAGTGATATGGTGAAATCTCTGAACGGCCTGGATCTACCGCAGCATTAGTGGATATCGATCCGTATCTGTCAATACTGTCCCGTGTCACATTAGTGTTCATGTCATCGACTCTGAGGGTCTCCTGCGGTCAGACAGAAACACATTCACTCACTGAACTGAACCACGTTTGCACTTTATGATAGTAGAAATGCTGCATGACCATTACTGCACTTTCACAATGATGATGTTTGCATGGGCAGTCGTGGCCTAATGGATAGAGCGTTGGACTTGAAACCCAAGGTAACCCAAGATTGTGGGTTCAAATCCCGGCTCTGGCAGGATGTCCACGACTGCTCCCCGGTGCCGCACAGTCGGCTGCCCACTGCATCCAAGTGTGCACTTGGATGGGTTAAATGCAGAGAACACATTTCACTCCTCATTATACTCTGTATAATTGTGTATGTGACAAATATGTGACACAGGAACACACACAGGGTCTTATTATTAGCAGTGGTATGTTGTTCTTTCAGTCTCATGTTTTTCCCTTGATAGTAGAAATGCTGCATGACCATTACTCTAATAGTCTCTGGGTTTTTTTGCACCAAATTTATTTTTAATGTATTTGTTTTAAAATTATGATACTTTTAGATTTATTATGAAATTAGACCCATATTTATCAGATTCATTTTTGAGTGATTTTCCACCCGTTCTCTGATTCGTACTATTAAGCAGGATATTATTAGCTTTTTTCATTGACTTTTCCCACTTTTATTATTTATTTGTTTCTTGAAGTCCTTTAATAATGTTAGTGAGGGTTTTTGCACTGAATTTATTAAAAAAAATTATAATAAATGTATTTATGATATATTTATGTTTATTATTAAATTATATATAATTTATTAAATGTATTAGTGTCAGGATGCGTGAGGAGAGAGATGAGGCAAGGACTCAAACGCAGGAGAATGAGCTTTTAATAACTAAATAAACAAAGATAAACAAAAACCACCCCGAAGGGGAAAAGACAGGCAGGCAGGCAGAGGACTGAAGGACTCAACATAACACACACACACACACACACACACACACACACACACACACACACACACACACACAGACACACACACACACACACACACACACACACACACACACAGACACACACACACACACAGACACAGACACACAGACACACACACACACACACACACACACACACACACACACACACACACACACACACACACACACACACACACACACACAGACACAGACACACACACACACACACACACACACACACACACACACACACACACACACACACACAGACACACACACACACACACACACACACAGACACACACACACACACACACACACACACACACACACACACACAGACATCTGGTGGCCGGTCAGGGCATACCAGCAGGACTGTGACAATTAGTTTTTTTTTTTTACCATTTTCCACCCTCTCTCTCTGACTCAATTATTACAATTATTAAAAAGATTGTTATTCGTTTGTTTGTTTTCTTATAGACTTTTAACACTTTTATTATTTATAAAAAAAAAAAATCTTGAAATCCTTGATTTTTATTTATTTTTTGCCATCAAATTTTAAGTTTAAATGTAATATTTCTTTATATTTTAATGTATATTTTTTCAGGACCATTTAACAATCTTACAATTAAACAAGCTGTTATTTGCTTTTTTACAGACATTTTCACATTCATTAATTATGTTTATTTCCTCTAATAATGTTAGTCAAGGTTTTTTTTACACATAGACTATTCTTCATTTGATCATTTATTACTTCACTGTGATTGGACAGATAAAGTTTCCGAACATATAATAGGCTGATGTGTAAATGTGGCTGTTAAAGTGATTTCTGTCGGATGTGAGTTTGAAATAAAGCTCAATTTGGACGTAGAAGAAGTTTTGTTTTCATAGCACACAAAAGTACTGATGTGAGCCGTAAAGGTTTTTATTTGTTAAGAATAACATGCGCTGATATCAGGGCACTTCTGAGTTCCTGTAGACTGTAACTTGAATATGGTGGCCTGTGTTCACAGCTCCAGAACGACCTGGATCAGGAATACCAGGATAAATTCCGGCGGCTTCCGCTGGAGATCCAGGAGTTTGTGCAGGACAGCACCAAGAGAAAGACTGAGGACGGAGAGCAGGAGGCTCTTCCCTCGTCCTCCTCCACGCTGGAGAAACTCGCTCAGTCTGAAGACGACACAGAGGAGGAGAAGAAAGACTGATGGAAACTCTTCCCACTTCACTTTTACCTTCCTTCATTTCCAAACTAGCTTGCGTTGAGTCCAGCAGACGAAGGAGAGCATCGGAAACATGGCTTCATGTCACGCTGGGAGTTACGCGTTTGTTTTTTGTTTTCTACTTGACTGGATACACACTAAGATTTCAATCGGAATGATTTCTAGTGTTCTGTTGATGTGCTTCTCATGATAACGAGTAATCTTTAATGGATGAATCTCACAAAAACGCCCTGGTCAAGTCAACCCAAAACAACAATCTGGGGCTTATTTCACCCACAAAATATAGTTTGCTTAGAATTTTTTTTTAGATATACATATAGGGCCATTGAGATTTTTTTTATTGTAAACCTTAAAATAGGGAATTTATTTATTTTAAGCAAAATATTAACTTTTTTCTATACTTTTCCACATCTATTATTTATTTATTATAAAAATATTGGCTGTTTTTTAAACATATTTTACCTCAAAATTATATTTTGGTTTAAGAAAAATAAGCCTGTCTTAGGGCCTTTATGATTTTTGCATTTTTAAATTGTAATTAACCATATTTCACCCCTAAAATAGGTCATTTGTTAAGCAAAATATGAATTATTGTATGTTAGACAAGGCATCTCACAATCTTTTTGCAATCTTTGGTCATATTTCAATCCCAAAATATATTTTGCTTAAATAAAAATATGTAATATATGTGCATTTTTAAAGTGTAACTAACCACGTTACGCATAAAATTTGTCTTTTTATTTTTTTATTCAGCAAAATATAAATTCTTGTTTTTTTATTTATTTTAGGAATATAGGAATTTAAAATTAACACATAAATAAACAAACAAATAAATAAATAAATAAGATTCCACCAAAAACTGTCAAGTTATATTTACATTTATCTAATGATTTGTTTTCAGGACAATTTTTCATCCTCTCTATGACGCCTACAGTTAATCCGTTTATTTGCTTTTTTTCTATAGACTTTTCCACATTTTCAATTTTTTATGATTCATTTTTTATGATTCATGAAGTCCTCTAATAATGTTAGCCAAGTTTCATGCATCATATTTCACCTCAAAATTATTTAAAAAATGTTTTATTATTATTTAATAATTTTTTAAATGACAGTTTAAAGTTGTAATTAACCATGTTTCACCCCTGAAATGTTTGAATAGATTGTTTTATGATGTATTTAAATGAGTGCTTTTCTCTTTTGATTCTCGGGTTGGTTTCTCGACAGGCTTTCTGAGAGTTTGTGAACGGCTCCTGGTTCATTTGCACTGAAACGGATGATGATTCTTTGATTCATCTTCTTCTTGCTGCTGTTGGTTTGGTTGGATGTGCCGTGTAAACGACTGTCCTGATGTACATTAGAAACAGACTGGTCTGGAGGTGCTCGAACCCAGTCCCACACTGACCTGGAGCAGTTTCAGGGATGCATGCTTACAGTCAGCCGGCCGTTTGTGCTTCTACACATTTGTAAATGTCAGCAATATAGCTCGTGTTGTAATGTGATGAACTATTATCAATTTGTGAAGGTGTGTTTCAAGTTTATAAGCTTTATTTATTTTCAGACCCATAACAGACACTTTAAGGTAATACAAAAATGTGCATATAGTGTTTTATTTACTGTATTGAGGGACCGTTTCTATTCCTCCCGGTTTCTGTTCAGGAGGTTTTATGAAACTCCTTTAATTCTTTCTTTTGTTATAACAATCAGAATTTTCCAATCAGCATCAATAGGTCACTTTAATGAGTGAATGTCATGAAAACATGTCCAGCTCACATTTCACCCCAAAATCAGACAGTACGACAGCTTTCCCTCAAATCGCAGTTTACAGGCGTTGTACTTGTGTAGTGTTTTATCACAATAAACTAAACGATGGCACATCATCATGGTGCATATATTATTCATTATTATTTGCATTGCAGTGATGAAAATGTGTCATTAAAATCACAATGATCTTAAAATAGGCTTTATTTTTATTTATTTGCAATATGCAAATTATTTATTTCTGTTTTTGGGGGAAATATGACCTGACATGTCTTTGTGAGGTTTGGTTTGTGGACGTTTGTTTCTGCCATGGAATAAGAAAGATAATTGCAATTTTATTTCTCACAATTCTGAAAACGTTTGCAGGATTCTGAAAGCTTCTGAAAGAATTGTGAGATATGAACTCGGAATTGCGATATAAAAACAGAATCTTTTGGTAAAAAATTTAATTATATATAAAATTATAATCTGACTTTTCTCTGAATTGTGAGTTTACATTTTTGCAATTATTTTGTATTTATTTATTTGTATTCACTCTGTATTAAAATAAATTGTGAATTATCTTGCAATTAAATTTTTTTTCTTCTTAATTCTGAGTTTATATCTTGCAGTTCCAAGGTTATATCTCAAAATGTTGCATTCTTATCTCAGAATTATGAGATTTTTCTCAGAATTGTGAGGAAAAAAGTATGAATTTTGAGAAGTCACAGTTACCTTTTTTATTGTTTATCCCATGGCTGAAATGGACATTCATATTTGTGAGATTCACCTCAGTTATAAATAAAATTAGTTATGCAGACGAAGTCAAAAAAAAAAAGGATATGCATTTTGGATATCCCGAGGTATTATCATCATTATGCAATCTTTCTACATAAGTCAGAAAGCATGTAATATTTCCTTTGTACAACTTTATTCTGTTCCGTTTTGGATGTAGGATATGTTTAAGGATTTTTATGCCAAGTGGATTTTGATTATTAATTATTTTCTACTTTATGCCATACGTCTATATTTAGTAATTTCATTCAGCTCTTTGATTAGCTGTCATTTCTACTTGCTACTGCTAGATTTTAATTGAACAATTCTTACTTTTTTGTCTTTTTAATCTACTCCGGTTGGGTCAGTGATGTATTTAAAGTTACACCTAGTAAGAAATTCAATTCAGTTTGACATTGATTTTCTGTAAATTTGCAAGGTTTTGATGTTTATGCTCAATATCTGATCTTTGTCAACAACTAAAACGTGCCAAAATATGATTCTTTGAACTTTATATTCAACGCATGTGACAGATTGGTCCAGAAAAACCATCATAAACCACAAATGTTGAAACCTTGCATAATATCAGTTTAGTCAGTTCGCCGACTAAACCATTGGTTTTATCATTTGCTGGATTATTGGGAAGCAGCTGCAGAGACTTTATCATTTGCTCTTAATTTCCACATAATTACTAGTTTCCATGTAAAATGAATCCTGTATATTCATCGTTTCCTTTCGACCAAAATCTTTTTGCATTGTAAGATTACTTGAATTCCTTTTCTGACTGGTTTTGAAGTGAAGTCCTGTGCCTTTGAATGTTGAATCTATGTTAGATGTGGAATGTAAAAAGTGTTGATGAATAGAGCTCATTTTTGTATAATCCATAAGCCCACTTTTAAGATATTTATACTACTACTGAGTTAGATAGATATGACGTGTCAGAATATGTATGCTACTGAATGCCACTTTATTATTTTCAACTTTATTTTTTTTCTGTTGACAGAAAAGATCCCGATTCGACATTTAAAGACATTTGATTTGGTCCACTTCTGTTATTAGTATCACAAATATCAAGATCTTTGGAAGACAAATATTGTTGAATGTAAGTTGTGCTCGTGTTGTGCATTGGTTTTAATAAAATTGTTCTTGTGAAATTTGGGCTTTGAACAATATTAATAATTTGCTCCTTTTTCTATAACTTTCACAGTGTGAAATAAAAGTAGCCTATATGAGCTTTTAGATGTATTTTACAGTATACTGTTTGTGGTGCATTTATAACCCTTGACAGATTAATAATAAATCAAGAATATTAAACTTTTATTACATTTCTAACTTCTAAATTCAATTATTTATATGTTCTATTGAGATCGACTTCATAAGGTTTCTATTATTTTCCCTTTGAAGTATTTTCATATATTCCTCAAACCATCAGACAGATAGGCTATTATTTATGCAAATTTATTTGTAATATGACAAAGTAAGCATAAAAATAGGTATTTACGAATAATAGGTATTTATTAAAAATAGGTATTTATGTATTGCTTCTGACTGAGTTCAGTTGAAATAAAAAACACTTATAAAGGCATATAAACAAATCAAAATATAGACTACCTCAGATGTTTAGTATCAGGGCATTTATTTAACATTTACAGTCTCTAATACAGTAGATTTTATGGAGGAAAAGTGAAAAATCAAGTATAAATCGTGTTTAAACTCATATCTCATAAGATTAGGAAGTTCAGCAGTGTGAAACAACATGTAAACAATATTTACAGTTATGTTAGCATTAGCACTTAGCATTCAGTATGTTTTGCCCGTAAAGAACACGATGGCTAATTTTTATTTGATATATTTTTTTAATGATTACCAAGTGTTACCAGTGATATTTCGGAATATAAAGAGAAAATGATTTTTCTGTAATATTTGTTCGGTCAGTTTTCTTACTGCCGGCGGGTGCCGCTGTTTAATCGCCTGTAATGTTGAACGTTCCCACAAACCATCAGGCATTCAAGAGAAATCAATCTGACTGGAGCTGAGCAGCAGATCTGAGGTAAGTTAACACAGAAACTCCACTTTTACCAAATCAAATGAAGTACACTGTGACAACGAGGCATTGTTAATTAATACCCGCTCGATTTCTCGTGTGTTTATTTTAATGGGGATTATTAACACGACTAAATCAACTCTACAACAACAGCATCCGTCTGTCAACCACAAACTGATTCAGGGTTTTGGATTTGCACTCTTCTGACTTTTTTCATGTTCAACTGTTTCATTCAGAACATAATAAGTAACAGTGATTGATGTTGGCATTGGTGGGGGATTTATAGGGATCGAGGGACATGAATGAAAAGCATAACAAGCGATGTCCAACTTCCTCCTTAAATATGAAGAGGTCAAACAACAGATGAATACATTAATACAAATTTCACAATCAGTTTATGGACGTAATCCATGATTCAGACACTTTAGTGAGTTGCTGTTTTGTCAGTCTTCTTCTGAAGATGTCATTCACTTGTTTTGGCAAATTTGGTCAGATTTTTTAATGTTATCTAATCTAATTTTTTAAGTGATTTTTATTTCAGTTTGTAGCTTAATTCTCTATATTTATAGGTTGAAATAGTTTAAGTACTACAGTTCAGGAAGAAATCAGTTGAAAGCATCCTGCAGTCCTCTCACACCATTGAAAGTTGAATTTATCAGTATATATTGTAATACATATTTGAGAAATTATTGTTGTATCTGATTGTATTAGTCTATATGGAGTGATAGTCAATGTAAAAAGAGCAAATGGAAACATGTTCCCACTCCACATACTGTAGGAGAAATACTGTAGGCTAGTTGTCACATGTTTTACTTTGATGAATATTTCTCATAAATGCCCTTTTCCCCCTCTCGTTATATGCACAAACTTTTGATGAGAATATTATTGTAGCTATCCACTTTCATAAATGCACAGCATTTAAAATGTATGTGACAACTTGCCCCATCGTCACTTGTATATAATAAATGCTCTTGTCTAGATAACAGTCTTGCAGTTGACATTCATAAGCGACTCTAGTCTGAATTTGTGAATGTGGTTTTATTATTAATTTATTTAAACAAACATTGCACTTCAATTCAGAAATTTAATGAGCTTAGAAACTCAGAAAAGTCCTGCATTTTAAGGGCATAAAGATATGAATATGAGTGAAGGTACTCATGTCATTTTGTCCATGTTTTTTACATAATTTGTGGTATATGGTTTTAAATAATACCCTGCTAAAAATGGTGTAGAAACAGTTTTCACTCAGACATTGCTTGTAAATTTCAAAATAATTTTGAAGAAATGGCAAATAATAATGAATGAAGAAAGACTGAGATAGTAGGCTCTTGTAAAACATACACTAATACTCTTTGTTTTAACCTAAATAAAATCCTATTTTACAGTGTGTATTGATGATAATGAGCCACAGTAAACCTGTTTTACATCTTAATTCCCTGCTGTATGTATTTCCATGAATATCTTTCATGACATGACTTTTTGTGCAGATGTGTGTGGCTAGATTTTCAAGCAGACGCTTGGATGTTTTTGTGTTTAACGTGTGATTCATTAACCGAGAAGCAGCGTGAGTGAATGTCAGAGGGGCGATTTAGCACGTCATGGCTCATGTGTCAGGCTCGTTTTATATTGAGGAACATCTACAGATACAAGATTTAATCTCATTAAAGATGAAGTGTGTCATTGCAAAATGAATCGATTTGCTGCAACATGTAATGCTGTAATATTGTAAGAACCGTGTTGGTGCAGGCATGTTTTGGGATGGACCTCCCATAGAGGACTGAGATGATTAAAACACTGAGCCTGATCTCAGATTCACACACTCATTCTCTCGCTCTGAATGCTTGTGTTTTATTTTCCGTCCTGTAGGTCAGATGGCGAAACCATACGAGTTCAACTGGCAGCGGCCTGTTCCTCATTTCATGCAGGAAGGAGCACATTTTGACAGATTTGATGAGGTATGAATATTTCTCTGATTCATTGACATTGAAGAACATGTGTTTATGTGTGCTATGGCAAATCATAAACACATAGTACATATAAATTATTTAGTTTATTTAAAATTTACTTTAAAAAGTACAGTTTTAATACAATATTTACAGTAATTGTATAATTTTAATTATATAATTGTATATAATTTTAGACATAAAGTATTTTCATATTGTATATTTTAGAGAGTATAATATTATTTTAATATCACCAAATATACTAAATATAAATAAATATATAAATATATACACACACACACACACACACACATATATATTAGTTGTATATCATTTATTTGTATTATATTGTACTTGATTTATTTTGTATTTAGAATATTTTATATTATATTGTTTTTAGGAGATTATCAGTCATTTGTGTAGAATTTATATGATTTATTTTATGCATCTTAAATTGTTCTTATATAATAATTTTTTAATGTTGAAGTTTTATTTATATTCTCCACTCTAATAGGACACAATGTAATAAGAAAAAAGTTATCATCATGGTACTATATGTTGTACTGGCTTTATTTTTTGCTGATTTTTGTTGTTGTGTTTGTGTTTTTATGAGATTAATTCGAGCTAGACTAAATAAAACTAAATGTATATCTTAGCTGCTGTACTTATACTGTGGTGTATGATGTAACGTGGCCTGGACGCCGGCTGCTTTAATCGCAGAGGATTCTGTGAACATCTGTGTTCTCAAAGACACTCGTCCCATGGGAGCGTTCGCTCAGCCTGGAGAAGTTTATCTTGGAATAAAAGTTTTCTGGAAGGATGTATTCTCATGAACGACGTGTCAGAGACGGGATCTGAGCTGTTAAAGCGGCGTACAGATTTCCCATGAGGCTCTGAGACTCTCTTTCCGTCGATATGAAATGAAATTCAGCTTTATTTGTTTGTTATCATTATATCTTTGGCATTATCTCTTGAATGCTTATAAATGGATGGGGAAGGAATGCTGATTGTGTTGACTTTATGAAGGTGGTTTATTTTACTTGGTTTATTTTTTCCCAAGATGCAACAGGGAGCGTTAATTCAGCAGAAGATAAATATAAATTTCTTAATTGTTTCTCATAGCCGCTCTGTCAGTGAACCTTTATAGTTTAATGAACTCTTTATAGAACAAGTTCTGTTCCACGTGCATCACGGTCTAATACAGTGTGATGTACTAACTAACATGTTTCTGAAGAAGCTCAGTGTTTATCTCTGTTGTTTGCAGGATCCGTTTGTCTTCGAGTCGAATTGTTTTTTCAAAGTGGATGCTTTTGGATTCTTCCTGACGTGGAAAAGTGATGGAAAGGTAGAGACTGTGAGAATGTGAAGCATCTCAACTCAGATTCTAGACATTAAAGTACTTTATGTACTTTACTGGCGATGAGAGAGAGAGTGAGTGAGTGAGAGAGAGAGTGAGAGAGAAAATGAGTGAGAGAGAGAGAGAGAATGAGAGAGAGAGAGAGTGAGTCAGTGAGTGAGAGAGAGAGAGAGAGTGGGAGAGTGAGTGAGAGAGAGAGAGAGAGTGACTGAGTGAGTGAGAGAGTGAGAGAGTGAGTGTGAGTGAGTGTGAGAGAGAGAGAGAGAGTGAGAGAGTGAGTGAGAGAGAGAGAGAGAGAGAGAGAGGGTGAGTGAGAGAGAGAGAGAGAGAGAGAGAGAGGGTGAGTGAGTGAGAGAGAGAGAGAGAGTGACTGAGTGAGTGAGAGAGTGAGAGAGAGAGTGTGAGTGAGTGTGAGAGAGAGAGAGAGAGAGAGAGATGAGAGAGAGAGAGAGTGAGCGAGCGCGCGCATTAGTTGTACTGGTGTAAAAATCACATTTTATCATTACATTCAGAATTAATGTAAAATATAAGTAAGAAAGATACTATTATAGTTTTTATAAATCTTTTTAATTGTTTTTATTTTTTATGTTTCTGTAGTTCTATTCATTTTAGATACATTTTAATTGAATTCATTATCTGTGATCATTTTAATTTTAGCTGAAGTTTTATTCATTTTGTTGTGTTTTGACCTCTTATTCATTTTATTTGGGGTCTAGTTTCGTAGTTATTTTAGCACTTAAGTTACGCCTTATTATGTAGGCATAAATTAAGTGCTATTTTAAAATGCCTTGTCAACTAGCTGAAATAAAATAAGATTTTTATTTTTTTATTTATTACATCGCATTCATTGTATTCAAATTATTATATTTCTGAAGCTCATACATTTAAAAAGTCTCAGTCTCTCCTGTAGTGCGAGGGATTGTGGTCAAATCTTGCTCATGTAATTATGATATGTGTCATATCTTTTATTAGGAGGGTCAAGTATTAGAGTTGTCCCTGATCAACAGCATACGTGATACCAGTGTGCCAAAGGTGAAACTACTCAACTCAACACAAACTCGATTTACTTTCTTAATTCATCTTCCTTGTTCTATTGTAAATGATTCATCACTGCACATAATTCTAAAGAAACTAATGATAGCATCTTAATAACAGCCCTGAAATGGATTTAATTTGACATAAATAAAATGAAGTGCCACTCTGCTTTTGTTGCATTAAATATCTTGTTTAATTTGTTTTTGATTCGTTTAATTTTGACAAGACTTACAGCACTTTCTAAATGTATATTTTGATGAGATTGTGTCATGATTTGAGAGCTAATGGAGATTTGTGTTCATGAACTGTCTGTAGGACCCAAAGATCCTCTCGGTGTTGGAGGCCGCGGGAAAAGGTGAGAGTAACCGGGAGGACAGAATCATCTGCATATGCAGCGGCACAGACCTCGTTAACCTGAGCTTCATGTACATGGTCACGCAAAACAGCAGCACTGCCAAGGTAACGATGCATGCATTATGAGCAGAAAGAAAAGATTATGGATTGAGGAATTGTTTTGGATTGATCTGTTAAACATGTTTAAATGTCTTCAGCCACATTTGGGACCCTCATTTTTACATTTAATTACAAAAAGCATGACTATCACATTATAACACTATCTGATATAAAAATAAAGCAATCCTGGCAAATCTAGCATTAACTAAACCACTTGGAGATACAAGATGGTTACAAACTGTCTAAATACATACAGTACATACATATGTATGTATTAAATATGTAAAATATATTTCTAAAATATAAAATATTTTATACAAAAATTAATGAAAAAATCTCTTTGGATTTTTTCTAGTATTCAACAGACTTTATTAGATGTAATATCATTTTTTTTATTTTTATATATAAAAAATCTGTAACTTATTTATATACATATAAAGTATAACGAAATATCAATCTAACATTTTATATATAAATACTACAATTATAATATATATAATATATAAAATATGAAAAGTATATAAATGATATAGTATATCTAATTATATATTTAATAATTATTTTTATACATAACATCCATATTTTCAGATTTATTTAAAAGATTTCAGATTTTCTTATGTATTTCTTCTACATATTTTATTTTAATAATCTATAAAAACGTATGTATAAATTATACATGTATATAAAATACATCAAAATATCCATAGAACATTTTATAAATATAAATAATCAAGTATAAATATGATATAAATGTATCATTATAAATATAATAAAGATCTGTTATATATATATAAACATATACAAATATATAATGGTTGAATCTTCAGTCAGGTTCTGTATATACTGACATATTTACATTTTTATTTGTAAACATTCTACGTATTTTAATAAAACATAAAATGTAAATAAAATAAAAATCTGTCAGATTCTATAAAGAAAAACTGGCCGCAGATTCATGCGCTCCCTGAAGGAAGGTCATCAAACTCATCTATTTCCAGCTCCTGACATCCGCCTGTCACTGCCGTCACCACTGTCGTGTCTTAAAGCACTGCTGATGTTATCGGCTCGTCTCCAGGGTCCGGCGTGACCCCTGGGATGCCTGCACTTGTGTTGAACTAGCAAGCAGCTGCTGCTTCGGGACCCTGTGTTGGTCTGGTCCCCGTGTTTTGTCTGAAACATGTGCTTGATTCATTATTAGATTTCCGGGAAGAGGAGAGCATATGAAGTGGCACCCTTTATGTCCCTGGAATCTTCTGTAAAAATAATGCTCTCATAAAACATTAAGAGAGGAAAATATGTTTACAGAATGGCAATATGTTTACAGCACATCGTCCACTCGTTCAATCATGCAGTCCTTCAGTCTCAATCCTTTAATGGGTTCGTTCCCAGTGCTTCACTTTAAAGGGTTAGAGTAAGAGTTTAACCAAAAATGAACATTTGCTGAAATTGTACTCATGTAGATGTAGATGATTTTGTTTCTTCGTGGGAACAGCTTATTTGGAGAAATGTAGCATTACATCACTCGCTCAGCAATGGATGCTCTGCAGTGAATGGGTGCCGTCAGAATGAGAGTCCAAACAGCTGATAAAAACATTACAATAATCCACACCACTCCAGTCCATTAAGTTTTTAACATCTTGTGAAACCAAAATGGGCATGTTTGTACATTTTTAGTACGTTTTTAACTCCAAACTGGCTAAATCAAATCTCTTTATTGTCACACATCATGTACACAAGTCTATTGATGGTGAAATTTTTAGGTACAAGACTCTGTGCCATTGCAGTACAAGTACAAGATATGAAAAATGTACAATATACATAAAAAACAATATACACACTTTATACACATTTGCACGATATACAATAGCCAGTTGTACACAATATACTGTACCCACATTTCCATAATATACACATAGTAATCTGTATTCTCGAGACTTATGTATGTATGTATAGCTTTTTATATGGCTTACAGTGGTGCATACTGTTAGTGTTTTACTGTGTTAGTGCAGAAGAGAAGATGAGCTGCATGTGTTCTGAGCTATGCAGTGCAAGACATGCTATAGTGCTGTCAGAGTCAGTGTGTCTGGTGTGTAGATGGAGTCCAGTGTGAGGGGTGGGGATCATCTTCATTAAGATGTTTTTAAATAAATATGAGTCCATAATCCATAATGATGCTTCCTCCAGTGAAAAAGTCCATCTCCTGTCGTCTCTCACATCAGAATCCAGCCACATATTTGTTTCGAGCTATTTTGTCTTTTAAACGGTGCTTGATCTGTGCAGATTTCTCTCCTGATTCACACCAGAACACCTTTTGAAGCGTTATTATGGATTATGGACTCCTATTTATTTAAAAACATCTTAATGAGGGATTTGTCTCATCTTTTGTCTTCTCAAGATGTTAACTGATGGACTGGAGTGGTGTGTATTATTGTGATGTTTTTATCAGCTGTTTGGACTCTCATTCTGACGGCACCCATTCACTATATAGAGTATCCATTGCTGAGCAAGTGATGAAATGCAAAATTTCTCCAAATCTGATGAAGAAACAAACTCATCTACATCTTGGATGGTCTGTAAGTTTGCAGAAATGTTTCATTTTCAGATGAACTCTTCAATCAAGCATGTGAATGAGTATGCAACTCCAAGGTTATGGGTTCGATTCCCAGGAAATGCATGAACTAAGTACTATTGATTTGTCTTTCTGAGAAAAATCGATCAGCATATTAGCTGACTAGAACTGTGCATCAGTCATGTTGGTCACAAAGAGACTGGAAACTCACTGACATTTGAAGTTTTATCCTCATATTTGCTTGTGTGTTTTTGCAGCAATGGACCGACGGCTTGCGGTCCTTGATTCAGAACTCTCGAGCAAATAACGTGTGTCCGATGTCCTGCCTGAGAAAACAGTGAGTGCCACCAGCGAATACAACACGGCTCTACATCACTGGAGCGATTTCAGCCCGCTAATGTGCTGTGCGCCGAGTCACTCAATCACTTTTAAGGTTTCATAAGAAATGATTCGGCCAGCAAGCGTGTTTCTGACTCATTACTGATACAAGCTAATCAACTAGAAAAACACATTTTCTTTCAATTAACATTCGAATCAAGTTATTAAGCTCAATCAGCAACGCTGATGATGTGCTGTCAGTTACCACAGATAAATACTTTTCTATCATCCCTCGGTTTGTAAAAATGAGTAAATTCTTGTTTACAGTAATAATGCACATCTAATGAAAGTCTACGAGGCAAGACATTACAAATGATTTCAATGCACTTCCATTAATTCCTCAGGAAATTGTGTGTTGTTTTAGCTGTAAAAGTCAACTTGTTTATTAACCTTGACCTAGAATATTTAATATTTTTGCTTACATAATCATTGTTTCTCCTTTGCTTGTGTTTTGGTTTATCTTCTGCAGTTGGATGCGGTTATCATTTTTGACCAACGTGAATGGAAAAATTCCTGTCAGGAGGTACTTTCAGCATTCTCGCGAATGAACCCTGGTTTTGATATTTGATAAATGTCATTACTAGATTATTATTCATACAGTGAGCAAGTAGTATTTAGCCACTCATGTTAAAGTTGCTTAAAATATCTGTATGTCATTGCATTAGATAAAAAATGAAATGATAAAAATAATTAAAAAAAATCACTTTTATACAGTGCCAGTCAAAAGTTTGGAGTTAAGATATTTAATGCTCAACTAGACTGGATTTTTTAAAATAAAAAATACAGTAAAACATGATAAAAAGCAGCATATTAGAATGATTTCTGAAGGATCATGTGACACTGGTGTAATGATGCTGAGCATTCAGCTTTGATCACAGAAATAAATTTCATTTTAACATATATTCACATAGAAAACTTATTTTAAATTGTAATGATATTTCTCAGTACGGTATCTTACAGTATTTTTGATTAAATAAATGCAGCCTTGGTGAGCAGAAGAGACTTGTTTCTTAAGATATAAATACTTTAATTATTCCAAACCTTGGACCGGCAGTGTATGTCAATGCATTTAGAGGATTATATAAAGAAATACAAGCATAGTTTTCCACAAACATGTTTGATATAAAGCAGTCTTTGAATTGGTAAAACATTAGATCTAATGAAGAGAAATGATGCTGCAGTGTTTGAGATGCACAGATACAGACACCTGATGTAGTGAAGCACATTCACACGTTTAGAAGCGTCATGTCCGTCTTTATAACCAGTCAATGTGTCTGATTTTCTGCAGTATCACTCGAACCTTTGCCTCGGGCAAGACGGAGAAGGGTATTTTCCAGGCGCTGAAGGATCTGGGTTTACCCAGTGGAAAGGTCATTTTAACAGCACTTAACTTTCTCTCAGATGTCATCGAATACATGGAGATATTAATAATGATGTACAGTAGTTGTGAACCACATGCCTGAATGTCGTTTCAGTTTGCTTTTAGTGATGACAGTGAACTAAATACTACTGTTTACTGCATGCTGCATATCAAATATTTTAAAGAAATTATATTATTCATAGAAAAATATTGTTTAAAATGTACATTTTGTTTTATATATAAATTAATAAAATACAAATCTGATTATTTATTTATATATATATATATTTATAAATAAAAAAATATATAGAATATAAAAATATATATATTTTTTTTTTTTACTTAGTCATTTAGCAGACGCTTTTATCCAAAGCGACTTACAAATAAGAAAAAGTAACTACAACTATAAGTTAAAACTCTATAAATACTTAATATACATACATTTAAGAAAATTGAGAAATTAAATAAAATGACAAATGCATATAACAACATTTCAAAACTAAACATTTAATATATATATATATATATATATATATAAATAATTATATATAAACGTATAATTATAAAAATATTGTTATTTATTCTTGTTTAAAATATATTTTATTTATATAACAAGTCAAAAAAATGATTTCAAACACATAATAATATATAAACAGAATTTTTTAAATCTATAAACATAATTGAAAATGCAATAATTCTGTATAATAATAGTGCTGCGTTTGTGGTCACATGATTGTGCATGTTCTCTTCCGCAGCTTGCATACAGAAATAGTTTGAGTTGTGTGGTAGTAAAGATTCTATTCAATTCAATCATTTTTTCTAATGAATTGAAGACTCTTGGTTTGTTTTCATGTCGTTAACAGAACGATGAAATCGAGCATGAGATCTACACATTTGACAAGTTCTACAGTCTTACGCAGAAGATTTGTCCCAGAACTGATATCGAAGCGCTGTTCGAGAAACTGTAAGCGTGCGACCTGAACTTTTATTATTTCTTTAAAAATACAGTATATTAAATGAATTAAGCAACAAACATAAAGCTTTACTATTTTAAATGTGTGAGTTCTGTATATATATATTCAGTAATGATTGCTGTTTTAGTCATTTTATAAATAGTTTATCAATGGTGGGTTTGATCTATAATTGTCTATTATATTCATTAAAACGTCAAATGCACCCTGTTTTTTTATTTTTATATGTGTTCTAGGTCTTATTATGAAAAATTCATCAGTGCATGTTATTCTTAAACATATTTGTATTAAATTATATTTGTAATATATTAAAATATCTTTATACTCTTTCATTGAAATGTAATTATAACGTCCATCTCCATAAATAGGTCTTATTTATGTAATAAAATGGCTTTTGAATGCTGTTTCATGCTGACTTTAAGAAATAGATTTGCAAACACCTTCCCATCAATGAAGGAACAGTAGTAGTTTACAGTTATGTTTGCCCTTTGCATGAATGAATATTGTTTTAGAAGAGTTTTTCCCAGGAGTTACACAACACTAAACTAAACAGCGTTATATTTAATCATGCGTTGCCTGAGGAGCTTGAATATTAAACCGTTAATCTAACTAGCCTCAGTGAGAAACATGCAGTAAAGTGAGCTGTCTCAATTACATGAAACATGAAACATGAATAATGTCACTGATGAATCATTCATAATAACACCAGAAACATGAATTAAAGGAGTAGTTTACCCAGAAATGAAAAGCTTCTGAAAATGTTCTCACCCACAGGCCATCTAAGATGTAGATGAGTTTGTTTCTTCATCAGATTTGGAGAAATGTAGCATTGCATCAGTGTCTCACCAATGGATGCTCTGCAGTGGATGGGTGCCGTCAGAATGAGAGTCTGATAAAAACATCACAGTAATCCACACCACTCCAGTCCATCAGTTAACATCTGGAGAAGACAAAAGCTGAGACTAATCCAGCATTGAGATGTTTTTAACTTCAAACCATTTCTTCCAGCTGAAATACGAGTCCATAATAACTCGTCCTCCAGTGAAAAAGACCATCTATTATTGTCTCTCACATCAAAACCCAGACACATATTTGTTTCAAGCTGTTTTGTCTTGTAAACGGTGCTTGATCTGTGCAGATTTCTCTCCTGATTCAGACCAGAACACTTTTACACTGGAGGAAGCGTTATTATGTATTATTGGCAATGGTTTGACATTAAAAACATCTTAATGACGGATATGTTTCTTTTGTCATCTCAAGATGATGGACTGGAGTGGTGTGGATTATAGTGATGTTTTTATCAGCTGTTTGGACTCTCATTCTGACGGCACCCATTCACTGCAGAGCATCCATTGCTGAGACAGTGATGAATGTCACATTTCTCCAAATAGTAAATTTAGTCCATTTGAAACATTGTGTTTTCTTGTGTCGTCTTTCATGTGCTGCTTTTCTTTTCAGCAGGGGAGACAAAAGCGATTATTTAAACATAGACCAGTTAGTCCACTTTTTGAATGAAGTAAGCATTTTTTTCCTTTAATATCTTTCAACATCCTGCATGTGAGCTGATTTTTAGCACATTTCTCACTCCTGGATAGCGTGTTTATTTAGCAGAAGTGTCTGTAATATTCCTTCACGTCTGCATGCGATGTAAATGTGATGTTAGGCTGAATGACAGAATACCTCGGTTTGAAACAGTAGAGTAAGTGTTATTAAGACTTTTGTGTCTGTGTCTTTTCTTCTTTGAAGTCTTTAGTCTCTCCACCGGCTATTGTTTTAATTAACACGTCTCTTTTCTTCTACTTCTTCAAAGAAGCAGCTTCATTTAAAGCAAGCCGTTCCTTTTGTTTAACTTTCTGTGTGTTTATTAAACACAATGACTCTGAGTCCTTGACCTAGTTAACGTAACCTGCAGGTTGTGTTCTCTTGCGTAGAATCAGAGAGATCCGCGTCTGAATGAAATACTCTTCCCGTTCTTCGACTCTGAATGTGCTTTCCAAATCATGCAGCGATATGAACCTGATGACAAACTGAAGAGGAAAGGTGTGTGACACGTGACTGTGTTTATATGTGTCTCTTTATTCTTCAAATGGTGTTTAATGTCTTTGTTTTGTCTTTTATTACTCTTATTTATTACCTCTCTATACTTGATTGTGATTGGTCAGTGCTGGGATTTTGCAATCTGTATTTCTGTATTAAAAATATAAAATACATTCATTTTTATGTATAACATATTTATTTTGCATATAAAAATAAAAATGTGTGTGTGTGTGTGTATATATATATATATATATATATATATATATATATATTCTGTGTATGTATGTATATGTATATTAGTGGTGGGCCGTTATCGGCGTTAACGTGCTGCGTTAACGTGAGACTCTTATCGGCGATAAAAAAAATATCGCCGTTAATCTATTCTCAAAGTTGGGTTGGGAGCTGGGTCTATACTACGCAAGCTATGATGACTTTCACCCTGATATTTTAGCGCGGATGTATACCTAGCCGAATTGCACTGTAGGGGGCGAGAACGAGTCTTCGAACTAGAGGCTCGCAGTCCGTGATGGACAGATTGTTAACGGCTGGTCTATGTGGTAATACAATCGGGCAGGACATCCAAACGCTCACCTATCATTCATCAACCTCAAATATGGCTTTTCATCTGAAAGATGTATGTAGTAGCAACTTTACATGGCCGCTCAATATGATGTTAACCTAGAGAAATGTGCGCTATTGAAGTGTTTGTGTGGAAGCGCGTTTGCTGCAGGACAGGCTCCGGTGCGCTCACTTGCTCTTAAAATCTCCGTCATTTTTGGTCATACAGATAAAAGTAGCCTAATACATCTTTCGAATCTGTAAAGACTCTACGTTTATTTGTGTGCACTCAGAATAACAACGAAACGTTGCGCTTTTAAGCAAACAGGATGCGCTTTAGGTCTCATGTGAACTTGAGCGAGAAACTTCGAAACTCGAATATATCTAAAAATACAGTACATAGAAAAATATATCTATAGAGAGTGAAATGTCAAAAAAAAAAAATAGAAGACGTGTGTGTTAGCATGGATGATTTACATGAAATCTAATCTGTGCAACACTGTGCATAATAAGATGGCTTTCAGTTCAATATAATAACAAAAAACGACATTTTGGGTTTTTATTCAACTAATAAGGTGGGCACGCTGTGATCTGTACTATATGTACATATAATGTAGAAACTGTAACTTGAATGCAATGTAAGTCGCTTTGGATAAAAGCGTCTGCTAAATGCATAAATGTAAATGTAAATGTAAATGTATATTTTTACTGTAATTGACAGTTATCGGCAAAAAAAAAAAAAAACAACAACACGGGAGTGGGAGGGAATGGGAGTCATTCTTCCGGGAGTGGAACGGGATTTTCCCCCAGTTTTTTCGTGGGATTGGGACGGGAAGAGATTAAAGTTTGTGATGCATTTTGGAAACAGGAGATGAGCCCCTGGTCTAATGCGCCACCTGGCTTGAGAAACCCGTTCTCAAAGACTTACTTTTAGTCATTATTTGGGTAGCACACATATTCTGAATGCCTTCGGCAGAATTCAAATGAGCCATTTTAATCTAGATTAAAAAAATTAATCTATGCCCACCTCTAATGTATATATATAATTTTGTGTATGTATAAAATCCAAAAAATGTGTGTGTATATACAGGTATATACATACATACATACATACATACATACACACACACACAATCGCATACACACAATCACATACACATATATATATATATATATATTAACAAAAATAAATATGTAATATGCTGTATAATTGACTGTTGCTCCACGTTCAAACATTTTCCTACAGCATCTTTTCTCAAATCAAAATATGATCTTATATATTTGCGTTGTTCATGCCTTAGTCACATTCATATCTTATTCTGTAATTACAGTTTTGTAGTCTTGGAACGCCACCTAGTGTAGAAGAACAGTAACTGTTAATTTCAACAGACATATTTATATGAATATATAAATGCGTGAGTAATGAATGGATGGAGGGCTTTGTGCAGGTCTGATGTCATGTGACGGGTTCTGCCGGTATCTGATGTCTGATGAAAACGCTCCTGTGATTCTGGACCGGCTGGAGGTTTATCAGGAGATGGATCATCCGCTGTCTCACTACTTCATCAACTCGTCTCACAACACCTACCTGACCGGCAGACAGTTTGGAGGGAAGTCGTCAGTGGAGATGTACAGACAGGTGCTTCTGACCGGCTGCAGGTACGAGCAGATGCAGAATATCAGCCTGATAGCTTTTTTCAGAACCGATCCGATCCTGAAAATTCGGAGTACCTGCCAATACCGATCCGATCCAAAACCAGCGCAGTGTTTTTTATTTTATTTATAATGTAGAATTTTGACCTGATCGTCACTCTTTTGTGTGTTAAACACAATCTACTAAATATAGACAACTTTATTTTAATGAAAAATATGCAATCATGATCTATGACAAAAATGCTATTATAAACTAGGTTAGTGGATAATTTAGCAGCAAAAGTTAATCTAGAAAAATCATGGGCACACAATCATTTTATAAAATCTAGTCATTTAGTGAAACAACATTATTTAGCGGGGAACAAATAAAAGTTAATAAGTGTAGGACTAAACCTGGTGAAATGTTACATATTGCTCTTTGTAGTGTTCTAAAATACAATCATGAAAAACAAGTAAATATATTTATACATATATACTATAAAATTAAAATACATTTATTTTAAATGTATAACACAGTAAAAAAGGCAGCAACATATGATAGAACAGAACAAGAAAAACTATTAATAATCTTTCATTGTGCAAAAGTATTATACTACGAAAGGCTCCAATACAGAGCGGCACAAAGCGCTTATGCTCATCCCCTTCGCCGAATGAGTGCCTGCAGCAACAACGCAGCGCATACAACGCTCAGCAGTCCGCATAAGTTCAAAGGGGAGAGATATTATACTGAACAAAATTATAAACGCAACACTTGTTTTTGCCCCCATTTTTCATGAGCTGAACTCAAAGATCTAAGACTTTTTCTCTGTACACAAAAGGCCTATTTCTCTCAAATATTGTTCTAATCTGTCTAAATCTGTCTAAATCTGTGTTAGTGAGCACGAGATAATCATCCACCTCACAGGTGTGGCATATCAAGATGCTGATTAGACAGCATGATTATGGCCACAATAAAAGGCCACTCTGAAATGCGCATTTCAGCTCATAAAAAATGGGAGCAAAAACAGAAGTGTTGCGTTTATAATTTTGTTCAGTGTAGATGCGTAGTGTATTAAATCTGTGCAATAGTTTGAGGCTTTTCCCTATTCATGTATGTTTTTTTTAATCTGCATTAATGTTTATTAATACATTTCTTTTAAAAAACAAACATTTTATTGCATTATTATGAAATTATCTGTTAATTAGCTTTTTTTACATGGAGAAATACTATTCATGAACCTTCATTCATACATATTAAATGTGATTATACATCTACATTGAAACAGGATATATTATTTAAAAATAAACTATCAATTAGCCTGCATACTTTATAAAGCATTGCCAAATATGTATTTATTTATGGCGGTATGTTTAAATTAGTTACATTTGAATTTAATTTAATAACTTTCTAAATTATGAGAAATACCATTCATCAACTTTCATTCATACATTTGATTTTCAAATGTCTATTAATATGAAAAACAGAATATATTGTTTTAAAATACTTTATCAGTTAACCTGCGTGCGTATACTATAAAGTGTTACCATATTTATTTATTTGGGGGTATTTTTAAATGGGTAACACTTTTATAACATATAACATTTTTTAACATATTTAATTGAATTAAATATTTAAAATGTAATTAAAAACAAGCATAATTGCATTATTATGATGTTTTTTTGTTGATGCACTTTTTAAATAATGAGAAATACATAAGTTTTGATTCTTAAATTGTCGAATGTGATTATACGTCTATTAATCTGCAAAAAATATGTGAATGCCTGATCAGTTGCACTTATCGTAAAGTGTTACCAAATATAAAAAAAGTTGCCATCTGCTAAAAATTCTAACTAAAAAGAATACTGTACTGCTAATGCACTTTAAATAATTAAATCTTATAAATATGAAATAAAAATTACTCTTGGAAAAAAAAAGCTTTGCAATTTTGCATCTCACTGTAGGTTGTTGATGTATAATGTATAAAGAGTGTGATTTGTTTTTTAGCGTTTATTTTGTTGAAAGTGTCAGGAACACACGGCGTATGGCTTTACTTGCAGGTGTGTTGAGTTGGACTGCTGGGATGGAAAAGGTGAAGATCAGGAACCCATAATAACCCACGGCAAGGCCATGTGCACAGACGTTCTCTTCAAGGTGAACACAAACACCGAAACCTTCAGAATCAATATTATTGTGTTGTTTTTTTCAGTAGATGCTGCTAAAGAATCTTCTGCGATTTCTCTGGAGCTTTAAATAATCAATTCGATGTATTTGTATTAATGTTTTAGCCTGAAAAACACTTACAGTATGTATATGCAGGACGTCATTCAGGGAATTAAAGAAACGGCCTTCCTGACATCAGTGTATCCGGTGATTCTGTCCTTCGAAAACCACTGCACGTACGTATGTGCTTAGTTATCCTTATTAATATCTCACAGATTAGATGAGTAAAGAATTATAATAATTTAAAGGAATAGTTCACCCAAAAATGAAAGTTTGATTAAAATGTGCTCATCCTCAGGCCATCCAAAATATAGATGAGTTTGTTTCTTCATCAGATTTGGAGGAAATGTAGCATTTCATCACTTGCTCAGCAATGGCTGCTCTGCAGTGAATGGGTGCCGTCAGAATGAGAGTCCAAACAGCTGATAAAAACATCACAATAATCACTTTGTTTCAGCTTTTGTCTTCTCCAGATGTTAATTGATGGACTGGAGTGGTGTGGATTATTGTGATGTTTTTATCAAACTCTCATTCTGACGGCACCCATTCACTGCAGAGCAGCCATTACTGAGCAAGTGATGAAATGCTACATTTCTCCAAATCTGATGAAGAAACAAACTCATCTACATCTTGCATGTCCTGACTGTGAACACATTTTCAGGACATTTTCATGTTTGTGTGATCTAATCCTGTAATAATTCTGAAAGAAACGCACAATATGCTTTCACCTGTGTTGTGTTTCTCTCAGGAAACATCAGCAGTATAAACTGGCGCGCTACTGTGAGGACATTTTTGGAGAATTGCTCCTGAAACAGCCGTTAGATGATTTCCCGGTGTGTGTTTAATTACTCTTTAAACCTGTATTATATTGTGTGTTTATTCAAAGCCCATAACACAAAGTTTTTCTTTCTTTCTGTCTCAGATGGAGGCCGGATCTCCGCTGCCGTCTCCAAATGACCTCAAAGGAAAAATCCTCATCAAGAACAGAAGATTAAAACTTGAAGTTGAAAAAAGTAGTGATATAAACCCCTTTCAAATCTTTACCACATTCTACCAGATGCGAATAAAATAATGAATTAATTAATAACACCTCCTCATGTTCTGGACTGATATGTATGTTATTCTGATCTCACGTGCTTATGGTAAGAAACTATGGTATTTTGGAATTAACCATGGTAAATATTTTTGTTTGGGAAGTAGCTTCATTGTTAGTATGTCAAGAAACGTAATTCTCAAGGTCCTAAAACTCAAAAAGTGTTGTATATTAAACAGAACAGCTGGAGCACTTCAGGAAGCACATGGAGGCCGGAGAGCCGAGCATCTCCACGAACATGTCTGAAGATGAGAATGAGGAGGAGACGTCCACCGGTGAGCAAGAGTCGTTTATTTGCAATACATTTTTGCACCGTATTTAATTAAACTAGAGGTCTAATCTGTTTCCTTGCATACTGAGAACAAAAGATGGCTTTATCCAAAGCATCTTGCATTGCATTCAGGCTATTCATTTTTCAATTAATGCATTCCCATAATCTCTTTACATTAATGCCGTATGCATGAAACTATTAAAATGCTTCCAGTCACAGGCTGTAAAAGCACCATATTCTACACATTTATCATCATTTAGATATTCATGGTCATTTTCCAGTCTCTCTCTCACACCTGTGTTATTGTCATGAACTCAAACTATTAAAAAAAATACTGTTAATTGAAATAAAGTGGAAATAAATCAAATTACATTAAAAAAAAACGTTAATGAAAATTAAAACCTAACTGAATTAAAATACGTTTGAGTACTAAAATAAAAAATACTAAAAGTACTAAAAATAAAGCTAAATATAAATATTAATAAAAACATATTAAAAATGACAAAAGCATAAAAATGGGCAAACGTAAACTGAAATTAATATAACAGAAAATACAAAATACAATAACTGAATTAAATTACTTTTAAAAAAAAATTACAAAAACAAGGCAACATAAATACTAAAATTAACTAAAATGATCTTAAAATCTAAAAATACAAGCTATTAATATGATTTAATACTGTAATAGTATGTATAATATCTAAATAACACCGTTTCAGATCGCTTGAACAAGATCCTTTTGCTGCTGTATGCAAATGATTTCCCAGATGATTGGCTAAGCTTTGCATAATGGCCGAGAGACATCTTCTTTTTAATCATGTATCGTCTTGTGTATTGTTTCTATACTGTATTTAAAGTATTGCATTAGTTTTCTCCATCTGAGATGTATATTTGAATCTGTAGCAGAGCTGCTGAACGAAGCTCATCCCGAGCGGATTCACGGATGTCTGATCACCGAGGAAGAGAATCGTGAGGAAGAGACGCTCCGACCCAGAAAGGTCCTTACAGCATCCTTACATAATCTCCATGACAGCCGGAAGTCATGTCACTGTCTCTGTGGGAAACAAGAGTATTAATGCATATATTATAATACAAGCACATACTGTACGCTGTCGTTTAGAGTGAAGGTGCTTTTATCAGTGGTATTTTACTATCGTTGATATACTATTATAGTTTTTATTAATATTGTGATCTTAAAAATGGTTTGCACTATAATTACTTGCTTTTATCAGTGTTATATTATAGTTGTATTAATATTGTGATTTTTTTATTACATTTTAGTATAGGTTTCAGTCATTTTGTTCTTCAGTTTTTTTCTTTTTTAAGTATAACCTTTTTTATAAGTATTTTATATAACCTTTATTAATATTTCTTTAGAGTTATTATTATTTTTAGTAACAAAGGCACTTCACAGTGACATCAAAACACAATAAAAGTATCTTAAAAGTGGCTTCCACTGCATGTATATGCTGTTATGCTTATTTATCCATGTTATTATCATATCATACCATTATAGTTTTAATTAATATTTTGAATTTTTACGTTTTTTTTTACACACATTAACTTTTTATAAATAATTTGAATTTGTATTCAAATTTTGAATATTTTCATTTTTACATTTTCATTTTAAAATTTTAGTAATTTTCTTGCATTTCTGTCATTTTTATTAGTTTTTTGTTTATATATTTTTTAGAACTTTTATTTCTGTTTTATTTTTTGTTATTTTATTTTATATTAATCTAAATGAAAATTAGAAGTGTTGTCGACTAGTGTTTTTTATATTTTATATTTAGATTTTTACATATATATATTTTTTTTTTATATTTCATTTGTTTTTAGGTTACAAAAATATTTGTATGGCTTTAGTTCAAAACATTCTTCAGTTTTTCACAGAATAAATTAAGTTGAGCGTGTGAACTATTGCTGTTATCTTTTAAATAAGTGATCATTTCTGTATTTTAAATGCATTTTTAAAACTGGCCCCGGTTTGCTTTATTAAAGTAACTTCTGACAGTTTTCTTCTTCTTCAAAGAACGGAGGAGAAATAGAGACAATGAGGAGTTTTTGTTATTTGGTGAGGAGTGTCATGAATGAACTCGAAGCCTTTTATCATGATAATGGACTGAAGAAGCTTTTCTATTTCTGCCAGATTACTGTCTCTTTCCTTCTGATGACGGGAACCTCGCAGACACTCGCTGTCATCGGCGTGCATTAAGAGACTCTGTAGTGCTCAAACTGTGTTGTTAGCCAAGCAAACGCAGGGCTAGAGATTTGAACAAACACTTTTGAGCTGCTGAGATCTGCTCGGACAAACAGCACATTTCTTTCATATTTGTATTATTGTAATGGTTTTCACTGCTATTATTTTTTCACAGTCTGGTGAAACGAATGTGGCTGACGAAC
The DNA here is from genome assembly GCA_027474115.1 of Schizopygopsis malacanthus. NCBI lineage: Eukaryota > Metazoa > Chordata > Actinopteri > Cypriniformes > Cyprinidae > Schizopygopsis > Schizopygopsis malacanthus. The sequence continues at coordinate 3,042,001 of CM049880.1, read as the reverse complement.
AAGCACTGATTCAGTCGTACACGTATGTGGCGGCCACTACGAACATCCACCCGTATCTGTCCAATATCGTCAACTACGCCCAGGCCGTCAAGTTCAGCAGCTTTGATGAAGCCGAAGGCAAGCACATGTTGTACTAAAAAGACCATATTTAGGCCTGAAACATGCACGTATGTGAACACCAGTATTATTTTTTTGTATTATTGTTTTTATTAGTATATACAGGTGCATCTCAATAAATTAGAACTGTCGTGGAACAGTTCATTTATTTCAGTAATTAGTGAATTGGTGGGTTTTTGTTAAGTGTGAGCCAAAATCATCACAATTAAAAGAACCAAAGACTTAAAGTGAATTCTGGTGGGTTTTTGCATTTAATTTATTTAATAACGAGTTTCACAATTTGAGTGAATTGAGCCACTGAAATAAAATCATCACAATTCTAATTTATTGAATGAACCTGTGTGTGTATATATATTAGTGGTGGGCCGTTAGACGTGCTGCGTTAACGCGAGAATCGGCGATAAAAAAAATATCGCCGTTAATCTATACTTCAAAGTTGGGTTGGGAGCTGGGTCTGTGCAAGCTATGATGACTTTCACCCTGAATTAGCGCGGATGTATACCTAGCCGAATTGCACTGTAGGGGGCGAGAACGAGTCTTCGAACTAGAGGCTCGCACGTGATGGAATTTGATTGTTAACGGCTGGTCTATGTGGTAATACATCGGGCAGGAATCCAACCAAACGCTCACTATCATTCTCAACAAATGGCTTTTCCTTGAAAGATGTAATAGCAACTTTTGGCCGCTCAATATGATGACATTCTAGAGAAATGTGCGCTATTAATTTGGAAGCGCGTCCAAAATTGAGATGCAGGACAGGTGTTGTCGACACCGGCGGCTTCATGTGCATATGTTATACGTCTATGTGGTATTTATAATATAGGCATATCGAAGCAGAGGGTGACACGGGAGTATTTAAGTTCATGAGATAAAGCGCATCCTGTTTAGTTTAAAAGCGCAACGTTTCGTTATTTTTATGCACACAAATTAATTTGAGTATAGGCTACTTTTATCTTTGACCAAAAAGTAATTTTAAGAGCAAGTTGATGCCCTTGTCATTTTTTTTAACAAAACTATATCCCATTTTAACATTAGTTTAATTTTAGTAATTCTATGTGCTTTTGTCACTATTGATTTTTTTTCATACTATAATTTTAATTTGAGTTTATTTAGTCATTTTATTATCTGCTTCTGTCCTTTTATTAGTTTTAGTTGAATTTTACTATATTTAGTGTAGTATTTTTATGGATTTTGTCTTTGTATTATATTATTCTTTTTTAATATTACTAGTTACTAGTTGCTTTTATTAAATTTGTTACTTTTTTATATAAATTTGTTTTGTGCTTTTGTCATTTCATTAGGTTATTTTTATATATTTTTTATATTACTACTTTAGGTTTAATTCCATTTTATGTCATTTTTCCATTTTTATTTACTATTTTCCGTTTTCTTTTTAATTGTAGTAGTTTTTTTGTAATTATATGTACTTTTGTCTTTTAATTAACTTTTTTAATTTGACTTTTGTCTCTAAATAGTACTTTTTTAGATTTTTATTTAAATTTTAGTTTATTTTTTAGTAATCTTATGGGCTTTTGTCTTTTATTTAATATTTTAAAATGTTATAATTTTAGTTGATTTGTTTTGTAAAGTTTTATTTTTATATATTTTTATTATTATTATTGAACTATTTAATTTAAACACCTTCAGTTTTTATTCATTTTGAGTTAGTAGTTTTAGTGCTATATTTTCTAATATATTTTATGTTAGCTTTATTTCATCCAACAAACCCGTTTTTAATCGTTTTACTTTAATTAAACATGAATAACCCTGGTGAACACAGATACTTCTACAGACCAAATCTGGTTTACATGCTAAAGTCCTCTGTTTCTTGTCTGTTTATCCACAGAACTGAATATTCATCACAACATGTCTTCCTTCAACGAGTCTGTCGGTTTGGGATATTTAAGGACGAACGCCATTGAATTTGTGAAGTATCCTTTGTTTAGCGTGCTGACTCGTGTCTCACACACTTTCTGCCCCTCGAAAGATAAATGACGATTTTATGGTTCTCTTTTAAACGTGCACAAAGTATGTATCTTATAAAAGTGGTCCTGGACTAAAAGATTGCAACATCGTGCAAAAGAGTTTGGTAACTATTGTAGAAATGCCTGCCTGGGACTTATGAATCATTTATTCTGCACTAAAAGTGTCTCGTATAACAGCAATAATGTATTTAGCTGACCTCGTGACCGGTTATGCCTTGTAGCATAAAACAATTTCTCATGTGAGTATCTCGTGCATGGTCATTTAAAACATACTTCTTTAGATGTAAATTGGAGAAAGTTACTTGGCGCACCTTTAATTTGAGTGATATTTGATTACCGTTTTGCTGTTAAAGCTGTAGTTTACGTCTCTGTTCCCAGGGGGCGTGTGAGGGCAGAAAATAAGACGTATAGTTGGATACAGTTTGCAGTATTTTTTCTTTTATACAAGTACAGTTTAATGCCTTCTATTCGCTGCTGTATACAGAATATATGAATAAACTCTAGAGGTAATATCATAGTTTGTTTTTATTATTTAATTATTTTTATTTATTTATTACATTTACTTTATTGTATTTATTTTTATTTATTAGAACATTAAATATCATATTTGGAGTAAAATATATATAACAAATATATTATTATTATTTTATTTTTTATTTATTGAATGCATTGAATTTGAATAATTATTTTTATCAGTGAATATAAAACTATATTCATATATTTACTACTTTTATTTCATTCCATTTTAATTGTATTTATTTGCAAATTAAATGTCAAACATTTAACACTGAAACCTATAAACCTATATAAAATATTTTTTTTATTTGTGAATTTTTTTTTTTACATTAAATTCATAGCTATTTTATTATTAAATGTTTCATGAGTGACTATAAAAATATATGCATAAATATAATACATTTATTTTATTCTATATTTTTATATATTTGCAAATTAAATGTCAGGCATTAAATGTTGAAACGTAGTGTTTTAATGTTTTGTAAAAATATTTGTGAAATAAAATTTGTGAAATAAAAGAAAATAAATACAATTTATTTTATGTTAAAATTATATGCATACATTCATAACAACTCAGTTAGATATGTATTAGCAAATTAAATGTCATACGT
>CM049880.1:2858772-3033772 GCA_027474115.1 Schizopygopsis malacanthus | reverse complement strand
GATTGGAAAGGTAGTCACGGGGTTTCGCGATTCTCCCTTATCACACCGCGACACAGGATTCGTGGATCTGAGTGTCGCGATGTTTCATATCGCGTATCGTTACAGCCCTATTTATTAGCAAACACAATTTCAGACATTTAATACTGAACCCTAAGTATCAAATTAACAAATTCTAATCAAGTTTCTATATAGTAAAGTTAGTCCTGTGTCTGTTGTTTTCTGTAGATTTGGCGATGCAGCTCAACCAAGGGAAGTTTGAGTATAACGGCTCATGCGGGTACGTTTAAATCATCTAATTACTCATCTAACTTCGGGCTTTGCCTAAAAATGATGTCTTTTGCTTGCTGTTAATCGTGTTTGGAGTATTTGAGTTTCTGTGCAGGGAAGAAAAGTTGCGGGGAATTAAAAATGTTTGGCATCAAATAAAAAATTGAGTACATTAGACAAGCTGGATACTGAGCTGAGTTGAGCTTCCATTCATTATTACTCAGGGTTTTTGACAGCTATTGCACTAATGAACCATCATCGGCTCAGAAACGAACCAGATACTCTTGACATAATTATCACTTGACAATACATCATCGCTCCATAAAGCCTCAAAGAGCTGATATCAGAGTTTCCTTCATCAAAACATACTTCAGCACTTCTGGAAAACTTCTCTTCAAAACTACTTCTTCACTGCAGCTGAACTGAACATCAACATCTGTTCATATTTCACCTGCAGAAACGTGTGACTCATTTAATACGCAAGGTGCATTTCCCAGGAAATCAAGAATAAACAACTATAAAACGTGTAATGGTCAAACAGAAAGTAGAAAAATCATCCTACATGTTTTAACCATGATTTGTCCATGACCCCTTTTCAACGGTTTGTGATTACTGGATATAAAATGTTTTACAAATATTAATATAAAAAATACTAATTAAATTCAAATAAATTATGTGTGCAAATACATTAGTTTTAAATAAATACAATATTTTTTAATAAGTATATGTACAAATAAATAAATTCAAATAGGTGTAAATAAATATAATAGTTTAAAATAACTGCAAATTCAGTTCATTTGTTTCAAATAAAAATAACCATTTTAATAAAATACATTTAAATAAAAATGATAAAGAAATGTATGTATAAATTTAAATAATGTAAATGTATATAGATAATTTTTTATTTGACGGAAATAAATACATTTGTTTCAAATAAATTCATTAATTTTAAATAAAATACAAATAAATTGTATGGGTCAAAATTATAGATTTTTCTTTTATGTCAAAAAAATCATTAGAATATGAAGTAAAGATCATGTTCCATGAATATATTTAGTAAATTTACTACCATAAATATATCAAAACTTCAGATTTAATTAGTAATATGCATTGCTAAGGACTTTAAAGGCGATTTTCTCAATATTATAATTTTTTTGCATCCTTTTAAATTAAAAAATACAAAATTAAGACCTAATTGCATCATAAATGATTTTCCCACGTAAAATAGATTATGCATGATATTTCTCCCCTGTACACTGCAGATGATTTGAGGTTATTGATGATGTTGATGATGTTAGTCACACGTGGTCCCGCTGTGGTGTTTTTCTGCTGTTGTCGACTGGTTTCTTCTTTAAAGAGCAGCAGCTGTTGTCAGTGTTAATTTACTCTCATCGAGTGCTGATGTGTGATCCACGCTGTGAGTCGAGCCGTGACACTGTGAAAACTCAAACATATTAATCAACATATTAATCATGGCAAAGCAGCGCTATATGATTAGCATTATGTGTAGCGGTGTGAATTGAATATGGGACAGGAGAGACTTCAGTAAATGATAACAGCTCTGGACTCTCACAGGTTTCTGCTGAAGCCTGATTTCATGCGGCGGCCCGATCGCATGTTCGACCCGTTCTCAGAGACGCCGGTGGATGGAGTGATCGCCGCCACCTGCAGCGTCCAGGTGTGTGTTCATTCAGATCCAAACCCACAGACTTTCACTCGTTCTGCAGTCAAACACCATCCGTACAGATCTGAAAACCATTTCTATAGTGAACATACTTTTGCTTCAGTAAAACCTGCTTGCAGTGTGTGGGTTCTTTTAATGAATCGGGTTTCAATGATTCATTACTGAATCTGTCTCAATGTTTGGTTATTATTTATTTGTTTAATTATTTAAATCTATTTGAATGCATTTCTATAAGTCTGTTTCTTTAAATTATTTATTTGTATTATTTCTTAAAGTTATTTTTTTAAATGTATTTATTTAAAAGAATTTAAAATATTTAAGTATATTTAAAAGTATTTCTTTATATTTATTAGTTTTTTGTTTTTAATTGAATATATTTATGCAAATCTAGTTAAAACTATTTATTTAACTATTTCAATGTATTTATTTTATTTTATTTCTTAAAATCTATTTATGTAAATCTATTTAAATGTATTTATATCTATTTAAAAGTATTATTTTTATCTACTTCTTTAAATCTATTTCTGTAAATCTGTTTGAATGTATTTATATCTATTTAAGTGTTATTTAAATTATATTTCTTTAAATCTTTTTATGTAAGTCTATTTAAAAGTATTATTTTAATCTACTCTTTAAATCTTATTTATGTAAATCTGTTTGATGTATTTATTTAAAATGACTTGTTTACATGTATTTATCTGAATCTACAGTATATACATGTACATGTTTATGTGTATTTATTGATTGATTTTTGATTCAATAGTCAGAAACAATCGGAAAGCTTGTGGAAAAATCCTCTACATGAATTGGTTCTAGTGTGTAGGGCATTGAAAAGGTCTCTTTTAGCTGGTTAAACGTTTCTAACACGTTCCCTGAATAATAACACATCTGCTTTAATCACAGACATGTAGATGAATCTCTGAGCACCGCAGTAAGACGATAAAGCATGAGTCCAGTGTTTGTCTCTCAGGTGATCTCAGGACAGTTTCTGTCGGATAAGAAGATCGGCACGTACGTGGAGGTGGACATGTACGGCCTGCCCACGGACACCATCCGTAAAGAGTTTCGCACGAGGATGGTGATGAACAACGGCCTGAATCCCGTCTACAGCGGAGAAGCGTTCGTCTTCAGGAAGGTGACGTCTTTGTTTCGGTTCTCTTTCCTAATGATTCTTAAACTGTAGCTCAGAATAACCGTGACTTCACGTCATTATCTAGAAAGTATAAGACATGACATTGTATAGTGCACTTGAATTATATCTACATGAGCTAAATGAAGTAGTTACTATAGAGATCTGCGTTATGAAAGCTGCTGAACGTCTAATTATCAGCGCAAGCTTTAAACCTGTGGTTTTGCACAGAAGTACAGTACGGTATACGTCTGAGCATTTTAATTATAAGACAAGGACTTGTACGTTAAATTAGAAGTCTTCTGAAGTCATAGAATCAGACCAGTTTAATTGAAGTATTAATAGTAATTTGACCTTGACTCTGAAAGTTTTAACTGCTGATAAAGTCATTTGTGTTTGTGTGCAAATGACCAAACACAGGCCTTCACACTCTGCTTTTATGATTATTAAAGCTTATTTATTTATTTCATTGTGTATTTATTTGTATTTTTTATTAGTATATATTTTTCTTTTTTTCATTTGTTCTACATGGCTTTGGTAATAGTGTATCGTTTTTGTTGTGTTTTTGTTTGTTTGTTTTTTTGTATCATATACATAAATATATCATATTCAGTTATGACACGTGAGAACCAGTGCTTTGCTGCATCAGATTCACCATTTTTTTAAAATCTGAACATGACTAAGATTTAATGTATTTTTAAAGAAAAATTATTGGGAAAAAATATTTTTTGTGCAAAGATATTGATTTATTGAGGTGCAAGTTCTGAAAATGTTTTATCAAAAAAGAGACTTGTTTAATTATTAAAGCAAAACTGTGACTGATGTTTAAATGAATGAAGTGAATAAATAATAAATCTGATTCAGAATTCATACATCATGCATGAGTTATGAAGCCCATGTCTTGTTTCTGAATCAGACAATGTATTAATTTATTTACATTTGGATTAAGATGTTTTGTAATTAAATGTGGTTTTATAATCAATAAAGCAAATCTAAATTAATAAAATGCACACACATGTCAAGGTACAAGCTTTGTATGCATTTTTATTTATGCATAAAAAACATTTACAAAAAATATTAGTAGTATTAATATTATAAATAATACATTTTATATTAAAAGGAGTTGATTATCCATAAATAAGCTTGTCTAAAAATGTAACCTGTGGAGTTATACTTTAATATATAAAAATCTATACTGAATCCTTTTCGGGTGGAAATGTCACTAATAATTCAGTTTTTTTAGTTTATTATTTAAGTTGTAAGTAAAACAGACTATTGGAGTACTTTTTACAAAAAAAGGTCTACTTCAACATTTCACATATAATTCAGTGTTACTTGCCGATTCTTCTGAATTTCCTACACAGTGAACATTGTTTGTCTCTTGTTTTTGGCTTTGAAACTTCTTCCTCTAAGTCAAAAACACAAGCAGAATAAATAACACGGCAGCGCCTCGATCCCGCAGGTGATCCTCCCGGACCTCGCCGTGCTGCGCGTGGCCGTGTACGACGACAACAATAAGCTGATAGGACAGCGCATTCTCCCGCTGGACGGACTGCAGTCGGGTTACAGGCACATCTCCTTACGAAACGAGTACAACAAACCTCTGTCTCTGGCCACCGTCTTCTGCAGCATCAAACTCAAGACATACGTGCCCGACGGCTTCGGAGGTGAGAGCACGACATCAGCAGGCCATCACTGAGTTCGGTCTTAAGTCTCATTGTGTTCACGCTGTGAGCTCTTCTCGTTTCAGCGATTGCAGATGCCCTGTCTGATCCCAAGAAGTTCTTATCGGTCTGTGAGAAAAGAACGGACCAAATGAGAGCCATGGGCATTGAGATGGTGAGCGTCTGTATCATTAATGCACATTGCACCTTGAGAGCTCTCCATTTACTTGAATCAGTTCTTCATGCAGTCGCTGAACCGCATGAATCGACTGCTTTCATTAAACTTTCAGCATTGAAGCGATTCGTCCGAATAGTGTTGCATCAGCACAAAGACATTCCTGTAGCTTCTGAGTTTTGATCTTTTCAGGCTGTTCACTAAAGTTCAGGTTTCTCTTACTTGTGCGTGTATTCCACACGCATGTTTTGGGTGCATAGTTTTACATGGACACATGTTCAGACAAAAGTGTTAATAGAGTTTTCTTCCGTTTCTTCAGATATTGCAAAACCCAGTCATATGGATGGATGGTTGGTTGGATGAATGAATTGATAGATAATGGATGACTGGCTGGTTGGATGTATAGATGATGGATGGATGTAAGGACGGATGGATAGAGGGTTTGATGGTTGGTTGGTTGGTTGGTTGGTTGGTTGGTTGGTTGGATGAATTAATAGATATGTGATGGATGAATAGATAGATGACGGATGGTTGGATGTATAGATACAGTAGATGATGGATAAATAGATAGATGATGGATGAATAGATAGGTGATGGATGGCTGGATGGTTGGATGGATGTATAGATACAGTAGATGATGGATGAATAGATAGATGATGGATGGTTGGATGTATAGATACAGTAGATGATGGATGAATAGATAGATGATGGATGGTTGGATGTATAGATACAGTAGATGATGGATGAATAGATAGATGATGGATGGTTGGTTGGATGGATGTATAGATACAGTAGATGATGGATGGATAAATGGATGGATGGGCAGATGATTGATAAATAGATTTGTCGGTTGGATACATGATGGATGGATGGACAGATGATGGATTGTGTATGGTTGGTTAGATAAACGAATGGAAGGATGAAGGGATAAATGGATGGTTGGTTGGATGGAGGGATAGATCATGGATGGATGGAGGGATAGATGGATGATGGCTGGCTGGCTGAATGAATGGTGGATGGTTGGATGAATAGAGGATAGACGGATAGAGTTTATTTGATACATTAGGAGTTATAAAAGTTAACAATGACGTTATTTTGATTTGGGTATAATTTACAGTGCTGAATCTTGCACAATAAAAGAGTATGAATTTGTAATTTAATTAGCAATTTAATTACATGCACAAATATTTAGACAAAAGAATGAAAATAGCATGAGTTTTCTTCCGTGCAAAGCCCAGTCATGCACAGTATTCTCTCTCTGTGCTGTGATGGTGTGGTTTTCAGTCAGATATCGCCGATGTGCCGAATGACGGCTGGATGGGGAACAGGAAGCGGAAGGGGAATCCGGCGGTGATGCTGCAGCAGAAAGACTCGGAGAGACTGAGAGCAGCGCCGGGACAGAACCCACTCAACTGCTGCAAAGAGGGTAAATATATGAGAGAAACAGTCGAGATCAGCGTGAGCATGAATCCAGACTGTAAATGAGGAATAGAATATGAGAGCATAGAGTCGTGTGGAGTGGCTCAGATCATTGATGAGAAAGGTTTGAGTTCATACTGAGATCTCTGCTGTTTGTCTCTTCTGAGGAAGATTCGTTCACATGTTTGGCAATATCAGATATTTTAATGTTCATCCAAACTCATTTTCTCTGATTCTTTCTGTTTTAAAGACGTTTTCTTTGTATTGTTTGACTACTCAAAAGAGAATAAAGGAAAATATATATAATTTGCTTCCTGCTAAATTTCACCTACATAAAATCTGGCTCTAAATCTCTTTTCTTTATTAAAAATTGATCTAGATGAGTACATGGACACTATCCAGAGTTATGTTCATCCTAAAGCAGTCAAAACTGTATCTCTATATTCATCTAAACCAAATAGTTTGGTGAGTTCATGAAGAAATCAGTTGAAAGCATCCAGTCATCACATACACTTGAAGTGAATGTTCAGTTTATCAGTATGTATTGTAATAAATATTTGAGAAATTATTGTTGTAACTGATTGTATAAGTCTATACGGAGTGATAGTCAATGTAAAAAGAGCAAATGTGAGAAGCAGATAAACACAAAACAGCAGAACATCATAAAGTTAAAGAGGCTGAACTTTATCATTCAGCTGAACCGTGCTCGTATGTTTTAAACACTTCGGCTCCTTATATGTTCACTTCTCTGCTAATACCAATGATGTGACCGTTTTCAGATGCGGCCGGATTACACACACACATATATTGAATTGTTTGATCTAAAATATTGCTAGTGACAATTTAGTCGTTGATATTTGGTTTGCACATGTTCTAGTGTTTCTACTAATTCTACACCCTAGATGTTGAGTAAGAATTGTGTGTAAAAATAATTAATTTTATTATTTTTATAAAATAATTAAATCATTATTTTAAAATATTACTAATACTTATTAGAATAAATGAATGTGTATCATATAATACAAATAAATAAAAACATATTTTTTTAATTAGCTACAAACTGGCGTGTTCAGCGTGTTCAGCGTGTAGACTGTGATGATGATGTTTTCTGTCTTTTACTATTGTTGCTTGTCAGATTGTGAGATGACACCAGTGGGATCGTGGGTAAAAAGCTCAGGCAGACTAAAGACTTTGACACTGACATCAAAAAGCAATCCAAGACTGTCCTACGGCAAAAAGACATCTTTCACAATCCCTGAAATTCCCAAAGGCGAAATCGTGGCTAAAATCATATATAATGCATCCATCTCTTTCTAAGACTGAACACAAAGCACAAAGCACACGTCTGAAACTCTTTAAACACAAAGCACATGTCTGAATCAGCAAGCTTGTTAATTTATTCACATATTAAGTAACACATTTTGCTTTGTGATTCTGTAGATACATCAGTGCTCACTCCTCAGCTGACCATCGATGACCTAAAGCAAACGAAGGTAACAAATGAACCCGTATAAAACATCTGATTTGCATATGAAATATGACATGTTTTTCTAACCTCTCTCCAGATCTACTTGAAGCTCGTCAAGAAGCAGCAGAAGGACGTGAGCGCTTTGAAGGAAAAGCAGGCGAAGGTGACCGAAGGCTTTTGTTTGCTTGACTTCATTGAATTGATTATGAACACTCTGTGTGTGTCGCAGACACTGAAGCCTGTAGGGCAGGAAAACTGACGGCGTGGATACAAAGACAGAGGAGAAAACAATCCTGCTTCCTATTTCAGGCCCACGTCGCACTGCAGAGCTCCCACTGCGCTCAAGTGGACAGGGCTGTTGCTCAACATGAGAAAGAGAAACCAGCGCTGGAGAAGCAGCTCCAGAAAAGCAACAGGAAAGTGAGGTGAATGTGATGTTAGGTTTTCATTACACTCACATGCGCTTTTCTCTTCATGCTGTTTGTAGTCGTGTAGGTGACCGATAACTTTTCTGTGAGCTTTTTTAGGTTCCTATGATACAGGCTTGTGTATCGAGGATCGGTTCCATTTTAGAACCGCTTGCAAATTTCCATGAACCGGGTATTCGATAAGACACGTGTAGCTTCATTCGGCTTAATGATTCCTGCTTTTGCATTTAATGCACGGTATTATCGACCCATATTTATCGACCCAAATCAGCCGATTATGGCTTTACATGTATATATCGTCATCGGCCCGATGTGAAAAATTATGCCGATATGTCTTGGCGATAAGAAGAATACATTAACTCACATGTGCTCAGGGTGTGCTAGCAATTAGATCACATCAACAGTGTGATTAGATAACATCAGAAGTGTAGCTCATTCATGAAGCAAAGTTTTGCCTGAATGGTGATTGGTTTTGGATCTCTGCATTTAAACTGAGAATGCACGTGGTGTGTTTGGTGTATGATAAACAGTAATAGCACGTGCAGCGGCGGCAGCTTCCCCTGGGTTAGTATAGCGTAGCCAGATCTTCATACTGCCGGATGTAGGTCTGGAAAAGATGGCCGCGTTTCATAGATGGCCGTGTGACTGACGTCAAACAAATAATCACAGTTTGTTTCGTTCAGCGTCACGTTTCGGTTCGTGGAAATGTCGCCACAATAACAAACTCTCGTGTGAAGCTCTCGGATGTATTTGAAAGATTCTATGCCTCGAACTTTAAATATTTCACATACTTTTGAAAATCCAGCGTTTAGTTGATCCTGATAAGCGCTCGTCGTCACATTTGTAAACACGACGGCTTTCTTCTTTCGTGAGGGGGTTTAGCGCCACGGCATCTTTGTTTCCAGACGGAACGATAAAGAACGCGACACACACGTCTCCCGGAAATCCTGTATAATTCAACCAATCCGATGATGACAAAAATGTAATCATGTTATTTAAAATCTACATTTATAATTAGAGCATTGACAAGGTCAACTAAACCCATTACATCTGAATCACTGTAGATCCACGTTATGAGCCTTGTGAAAACCAAAATATATTATAAATGAAGCATGTAAAATAGGACAAACTCTCATTCTGTGTTCACCCTCAGTGACATGAGCAGAGACGTCGAAAGGCAGATCAAGACTTTTACAAGCAATCACAAATCAAAGGTACAGAGTTCTTCATTCCCTTCGAGCTACTTGTTTTACTCCAGGAGGATCTGAGTATGGAAACAGACGCTCTTTTGTCGCTGTATGCATGCAGGTGAAGGACATAGTGGCCGCTCACGCGCTCGAATGGGCAGAAATGATCAAATGGCACTCGGCTGAAGAGCAGACTGTGAGAGAGCAGCATGTGATCCAGCAGTGCGAGACGCTCCGGAAACTCCTGCTGATGGAGCAGCAGCAGCAAACCCAGCAGCTCTCGCTCCTCCATGAGAGGTGAGAGAAGAAACGGCTGAACGTTGAACTTCGACTGAATTTAGATGAAAGCTTGTATAGCGTCCTAGAAGGTTTGCAGCCGAGTGTGTTCTCTCTTCATCGCTGGCCTCAGGACAGTGACCTGTAGCACTGAGAACTTAGACATCTCTCCATGTCTTTAAAACTTTGTACTTTCATGAATCCTGCGCTTTCTGTTGGAGATTTTTGTGTCATGCAACTATGTAATGCATATCTAACTTGACAACATGTATTCAATATAATATCATATAATTAAGTGCCAATATTAAAGGTACATTTTTTGGTTCAAAATTATACTAAATTAATTTTTGAGCACGTACATAACCAGCCAGTGTTCAAAACTATCTTCTTACTATAACCCGATTCACAACGGTTAGCTTATAATAATGTTTTCTAATTTGATTGTTACTTGTAGGAATTTGTGGGATATTCGAGCATGGCACCGCGTCATTACGTCACGTCTGTAAACATAAAGAAATTGTCCCGGCTAATAGGCTATATCTGCAGGTAAAGGATCGTGTATAGCCTTTTCTCACAGCCGCTGGAATATTTCAACTTGTCATTTTGATGGAGGATTGTAATCTAAAAATATATATGTGTTAATGAAGCAGAAGTGACTGAAATTAGATTATATTCCTGTTTTAAATGCGCATCTGATTACAGATAGCCTACGTGGGATAACACAAGATTTGTATTTTAAAGAGAACCAGTTTAAAGGAAGAATAATTTGCTTTTTGGGTTAAAAAATGTTGAATCGTATGACAATTAGAGATTAGACTGTACAGAAATTAAAATCTACATGTAGTCTAATGCTAATGCACACAACATATACGTAGTCACGTAATGCTGATGTTAACATTAACAATTTGAGAACAAATTATAACAATAATAATAATTTGCACGGTTTGATGTGATAAGAGATAACAGATCGTTAGATTTGATCACCATTGTAGCACGATTTCTTGTAATGCTTTTTTCCTCAGTTGGTCAGAATAAACGTGGCAGACTTGTTACTTACTTGTTCAGATGACAATATACGGTGACAATTTGGGTCATACGTAAAATCTGAGATTCTGAAGTACAGTGAATATTGACACTGGTGCGATGACTGACAACCACACATAAGTTACTCCTCAAAACATCAGATTCATCCACGCTGGAGCTGTTAGGAAAATTAATCTGTAAATAACTGCAGTTGCAGGTTTCAAACAGAGATGGCGACAAAGAGGCAAAACTTCCGGACTGCAGCTTTAAGCACAAAGCCCTGCGTCATGAAACGCCACTTGCAATATAATTTAACTAGACATTACATACACTGCTATAGGATTGTGTCATGTGCATTTAAATGAAATCAGTGTCATTATTTTCCTGGCAAACGCACCTCCTTTCAATGTAAATAGTGAGTGCTGATTCACAGAGGCATCACTGTGTGTCTGATTATTGCAATTAACGTCTGTGTAAATTTCCTATTGATCATGTCAGTAGTGATTCATCACATGACGGATGTATCCGGGCACATTTCCAGATGTGTAGTGAAGCGCATATTTACAGTCCCATTGACGTGGTCATAAGGCAGTAGTTCTCCGCTCAGATCCGGCCTGGTCATTGGAGATCGCTCCATGTAAATCATGATCAGCGCTGATTTTGTGCTCCTGTTTGTGGCATTACCTGATTTGCATAATTACTTTAGTGAACCAGGTCCTGAAACAATGCAATGCTAAACAGCGCTATTCATTCTGACTGAATTCTCCCTTGTGTGTTTTAGATGGGTTTTTGAAGCGTGTGTGTGTGTGTGTGTGTGTGTGTGTGTGTGTGTGTGTGTGTGTGTGTGTGTGTGTGTGTGTGTGTGTGTTGTGTTCTCTGTTCTTATTGAATATCTTACATTAACTCGTATCAAGCGTTTATTTTTAAAATTTCACTTTAAGCAGCGCATGTACTATCTGCTCTTGTTGCGCAGTACAACCAAGATATTATATCTCACTGTATGAGTCATTCTATATTAATACAAATGATATAATTAAAAATCAATTACAATTTGTTTTACTAATACATAATTAAAATCAAAAGTTGTATTTGTTAATATTTAATGGACCTGATTTTAGCATAATTGATATCCTATTATAGTTTTGTTCAAATTTTGTTTTTAAAAGATTTAGTAATTTTGTTTGTGTTTCTGACATTTGTATTACTTTTGTATTTTTAAATGTGTGTGTGTGTGTGTGTGTATATATATATATATATATATATATATATATATATACACATACAGTCATGGCCAAAAATATTGGCTCCCTTGGTAAATATGATCAAAGAAGACTGTGATAATGAATCTGCATTGTTAATCCTTTTGATCTTTTATTTTTTTGAATCACAAAAATCGAACCTTTCATTGGATAATAATAATTTAAAATGGGAGGAAATATCGTTATAAAATAAATGTTTTTTCTCAAATACACATTGGACACAATTATTGGCTCCCCTAGACATTCTTATGAGTAAAATATCTCTGAAGTATATTCCCATTTGAGCACTCCAGGGTGATTATGAACATGAAATTATCCAGCCATGGCTTCCTGTTTCACAGACATATAAACAGGAGGGAAAACGAAGCCCAAATTCCCTTAATCATCGATCACAATGAGAAAAACCAAAGAATATATTTCTGATGTGCAGCAAAAGTTAATTGAGCTTCACAAATGAGTGAAGTGGCTTTAAGAAAAGAGCTAGAGCAGTGAAAATCCCTATTTCCTCCATCAGGGCAATAATTAACTATTTCCAATCAACATAAAATGTTACGAAACTGCCTGGAAGAGGACATGTGTCTATATCGTCCTAATGCACAGTGAGGAGGAGAGTTTGAGTGGCTAAAGACTCTCCAAGGACCACAGCTGGAGAATTGCAGAAAATAGTTGAAAACTGCATTGATTCATATTTAATAATCGATATTGGTTCATGAAAATGAGAATCTATTAAAATCAAGAAATCTTTTTTTTTTTTACCCAGCCCTAGCTTATTTAGTTGCTTATCGTGGCCTGCGCTGGTAATAATAGATTATGACAGAATTTTTACGTCCCTGTCCATCAAAATGCTGGAAAATGTTAAAGTCTAACGCAACATCTGATATATATATGTGTGTATATATATATGTGTGTACTGTATATATGTATATATGTGTGTATATATATATATACGTGTGTGTATATATATATATATATATATATACGTGTGTGTGTGTGTGTGTGTGTGTGTGTGTGTGTTTATATATATATATCGTGTGTGTGTGTGTGTGTGTGTGTGTGTGTGTGTTTCAAAACATCTCTTGTAGTTAAATCTCTAGACATGTCTACGAGTATACATATAAATACAGACCTACTTTATTAAAATGATAGAGTAAATCAGTGTTTATCATAATACCAAATTGAAGTATTTCCTCCTCTTACAGACAGAATAAAGAGATGCGATCCAACCAAGCGAAGACGTCGATGGAGAGCAGCAAAGCCATCAGTCAAGACAAGAGCATAAAGAACAAGGCTGAGAGAGAACGGTAATAATAAAAGCTCGGCAGCAATTCACGTTAAAGCTCATACAGCCAGTGTTACTTTCCTCTGTGCTTTGCTTGTATTTTGAGGCATAACTATTGAAATGTAATGTCCAAACAGAACCATCTTGTGCAATTTCATCCATATAATTTGTGCTTTTTCTAGGTTTAGGCACCATCTAGATCCATTGATCTGTTTTTCTCTGATTGTATGGGTGAACTCAATGCACTGGAGTTCCCACCATTGACAATTTTGTTAAAACTAGTATTTTTTTTTTTTTTTTACATCTTATATGATTCACCCCAAATTTGGGTGAGATATTTTTTTTAGACCTTGCTGAAAAAGTTATTATCTCCAAAACGATTGCATATTTTGATGTTAAGCAAATGCAGTAGGGCCACAATAAAGAGTGAACTTTGGTTAAAAAAAACATGAAAAAGAATTACTTTATTTTATAGATTTAACTTTTGTCTTTCATCTCTAGTCTTTACACAGACCATTTGTTAATTACTTGTAAAATAAATTGCCCCATATTATCCACAATCAGACCAACCTTCACAAGCATATTTAGATTTTCATAACTATTTGATTTTAAAACAACAATAATTTGTTGAGAATGCCAAAGCAGAACTGATGGTGTGTTTTGGGAATGCTTTGGTATATAGTAATGCAACTTATGAATTATCATTGTCAACATCCCCTTATAATGTGCACAAAATTTCAAGCCAGCGCCACCAACTAATCAAAACCTCACAAAAATGATTATTACCTTGGATTTAACTCATGATTCTTCTATGTATTAAAGGGGTCATATGATGCGATTTCAAGTTTTGCTTTCTCTTTGGAGTGTTGTGATCTGATTGTGCAGAGATAAGATCCATGAAGTGCATTAAAAGACTAAAGTCTCAAAACCAAAAAGATATTCTTTATCAAAGTTAAGACTCTGCCACGCCATGTTGTTGCTCTTTTGTTGGTTTTGATTGCTTCTATTGTCCTCATCTGTAAGTCACTTTGGATAAAAGCGTCTGCTAAATGACTAAATGTAAACGTCTGTTCATGTTGGTATGAATGAAAAAGCAAATTCATTCTTTGCCACTAGGTGCTGCTTTTGGGGCTTGGGGGTAAAAATAGCGGTTTCACTGTTAATGCTGTACACAAAGCAGCACAAAGCAGCACTGCTGCGCTCACAAACGCTGCTTTATCAGGCATTACAGGCCAGATTAAATGAAAATGAGACCTATAACCACAGATTAGCATCACGCTAGGGGTTTGGAAAAATGAATCATTGAGCGAATCGTTTGGGAGTCGTTGAGCAAAAATAAATGCATATTATAAGACAATAAAACTATGACCTTGCATGCATGTCAACCTGCTGTTGGGGACTCCCAAAACCAAAATATGACCCTTTCATAACACATAATAGGAGCACTTCAATAGGTGTTTGTAGAAACTATTTTGAACCTCTTCATGTACCATTGTTTCATTACGTCTATAAATGTCTCATTTTATCCATCATAAGACAAACCTTCTCAAACAAAATTTAATTTGAATTAGTATTATTATTATATTTTTCAACACTATGATGTGCACAAGGTTTCAAGCCATCGCCACCCACTGGTCAAAGCCTCATAAAAAGATGATTTATTTTATTGTATTCAAGCTTCTTTTGTCTCTTCATTAATGAGTGTTTGTAGAAAACTGATTTGCTAGGTTAACCAGATGCTTTTCTGTTTTGAACCTCTTCATGACCATTTTTTCATTAATTCTCATATAAATCATCATCCAGAGACCTTCACATTTCCATTTTTTATTTTCATAACTTTTTGACTTAATAAACCAATGCATTATTGAGAACGTCCAAATATGAATTAGGGGTGTGTTTTGGGAAAGCTTTGGTATATTGTAATGAAACTTAAGAATGATTATGGATTTAACTCATAATTCTTCTAAATATTAATGAGTATTTGTAGAAGACTGATTTTCTAGGTTAACCAAATGCCTTTCCACTATTTTGAACCTCCTCATGGACTTATTTTTTATTATTTCACCTATAAATTGCCTCATATCATTCATCATCTGACAAACATAATTTGATTTTACCGCACCAATAAATTAGTAATGCCAAAGAGGAACTAAGGGTGTGAACACTTTGGTATATTGCAATGAAACCTAGCAGATTTCATTGTCATCATCCCCTTGTGATGTGCACACAATTTTAAGTCCGCATCACCTACTGGTCAATAGTTATAAGCAATAATCGGACTCCACAAATACTGTTTCTAACGTGATGTGTTTCTGCAGGAGAGTTCGAGAGCTTAACAGCACAAACACAAGGAAGTTTCTTACAGAAAGAAAGAGGGTAATGATTCTAATCCTGTTAGTTTTTTGCAAATGCATGTTTCTAATTATATGAATTAACATGGGCGTTGATTGACAGCTCGCCATGAAACAGTCCAAGGAGAGCGAGCAACTCCAGGCGGCTCAGCGGGAACAACTGGAGAGGCTGGAGAAACACAACGAGGAGGTATTTCACCACCAGCACCTTTCTGCTGTGAACTCTGTAACCTGTATAGAATGTGTTTCTATCAAAAGATATAGAAGATGTTCAGAAATATGCTCTGGTCAGACATAAGATGCTCATAAAGAGGAGAAGTCAGTCAGTGCTCATTTAGATTGATATTTAGCTAACAGGAGGATGTCTAGTTTAAGTTATTTTTCATAATATTATTTGTGCTGTTAATTTCCTACCAAAATTACGTCACTTCCTGGAAGATTATGTCATTACATCATTTTTTTAAGAATAACATTGAAAAGCATTGTTGAGGACACAGCAGGGTTATTAACTAAAACTAAGACCACAAAAAGCCATTCAGATAATTATGAAATACTACAATTAGCATAAAACAATGATAAAAAAATATTTGAACACCAAAATATTGTGTACAGTTGTCTTTTTGTAACCAGCCTAAATTATTATATTTAACTAAAACTAAAACCAAATAGTTACCTGAAAAAAAAAAAATAAAATAAAGGCTAACTGAAATTAAATATAACAAACAGACTTATTTCAGCTGCATTTCTCATTTTCATTAAGGTTAACTTGAAGTATTTAAAAAATAAATACATGAAAACTAAAACAACATAAATAAAAAAAACTGTGTTTAAAAACAATACAAATGACATCTAAAAATTAAAATGACAAAAACACAACTAAATTACTAAAACGTTATTATGTATTATTAAAGTGACAACAGAAAATATACAAATAAAATCTAATTCAAAATATTTACATATTGCGCCGATGCTAATGCTCTGTATGTGCACTATATTCATAGAACTGTAAAATATATCAACGATACTGAAGTAACATCGGGACGCAGGATAACCATATACATTTATTATAATTTAAAACAATATGACATTTTTGGAAGGAAAAAAATATTTCTGAGTGAATTGCATTCTAATAAATTACTAATACAGTTCCGGTGTTAAAATATTGTAAAGATATATGAGGGTGTGGCATGAATATATAGAGCACAGCAGAAATGAGCCGTTTGATGATGCATGAACCTGTCTTGTGGATTCGATCATCACTCACCATGGATTTTATTTTGCTCTTTTATTCAGCTGTTGAACTCGTGCTATGCAAAATCACAATGCCAAGGTAGGACTTTCTTCTCACAAATCAATTTTACAACGCCTCCGCTTTCCCATGATTCTTTCATTCCTCCAGTCCATCACGGCTGTGAATTATTGCTCCTCCTCCACACCTTCACAGACTACTGATCAGGCAGACGCGGGCCGAGGGAGTCCTTCCTCATGGGTTCTCTGTTTATTTTGCCCGTCAGGAAGCTTGCAATCATCTGGAGATGTCGATGCGTGTACATACTTTAAACAACTGTGTAAAAACTTGATTGAATACTGATTTTGTTTGCTGCTTGTAGCACACAGGTGAAACTTTTCTCCTCAGTTACTCACTGCCATGTCATTCCTAACCCATTTGACTTTCTTTCTTCGGTGAGAATTATTTAAGAGTGTTCACTTGGTTCTGTCAAACTCTGAATAATGGCAAAATAATCTACAATATTTCTCTATTTGGGATTCACTGAAGAAAGTCCCGAAGGTTTGGTACAACAGGCAGCCCCTGCAGTAATTTCCAGAATTCATTTTTATTAATAGGACGTGACATTTACCATATTATGTGTGACAACAAATATACAATAGTTACATATGGAAAAAAAATGCAGATAGCTTATATTTGTGACTTATCAAATTTTGACAACTTTTAAACAAGATTTTTTTGTTTAAAATAAGAACAAATAAGCAAATTAATTACAAACAACAGGGCAAAGATACAAATGAAATAGAGTTTTTAAAAGGTAGGTTTAGTATTCAGGTATAAAACACTACAGAAATGTAATAATCAAATGTTATATAAAACACAGTATAGATGCTTTTTAATGCCAATTAATAAAAATAAAGTTAATTTTTAATTTCACAATTCTGACTGTTTTTCTTGGAGTTCTGAGAATTGCGAGATACAAAAAAATGTGACGTAAGATCGAAAAATTATATATATATATAAATTCAATTTTCAATTCTGAGTTTGCATTGTATAAAAAAATAGAGGTTATTAGTGTTTTATCTCGTAATTCTGACTTTTCTTCTCAGAATTGTGAGTTTAGAGCTCTCAGTTCCGTTTTGGGTTTTTAATTTTTTTTATTACCTATTTTTTTTTTATTGCCAGAAATGGGCTTCCACAACACTGCACAGTATAAACTGTATAAATGATATATACTGAGCTACTAAAGTTGCTCAGTCAGGAGCAGTGGGTGATTTTCTCTTTTTGTTGTGTGCTGTCTCTTTAAGACCTAACTCACAGTCAGATCCAATACACTGATAAACGTCTGATTTTCTAACAGTGACCAGTTCCCAAGATAGTGATATTTTGACATGCATGTCTTTTTAATTGAGAATGTTGATAACTAAGTTGCACTGCACTTTTCAGCTTAAATGGCAAATTATGCAGGATTGCAAAAAAAATTTAATCAAAATTCCATATGAAAGCCTACGATGGAGACTTTTTTAATACCACGTTAAAAAGAACAAAAATGTAAGATTACGAGATTAAAGTCGTAATATTTCGAGAATCAAGTAAAAAATATTACGATAATAAAATCGAAATGTTTCGAGAATAAAGTCGTAATATTTCGAGAATCAAGTAAAAATATTACGATAATAAAGTCGAAATGTTTCGAGAATAAAGCGAAAAAATGTTTCAAGAATAAAGTCGTAATATTTCGAGAATCAAGTAAAAAATTACGATAATAAAGTCGAAATGTTTCGAGAATAAAGTCGAAAAAATGTTTCAAGAATAAAGTCGGAAAAATGTTTCGAGAATAAAGCGAAAAAATGTTTCAAGAATAAAGTCGTAATATTTCGAGAATCAAGTAAAAAATTACGATAATAAAGTCGAAATGTTTCGAGAATAAAGTCGAAAAAATGTTTCAAGAATAAAGTCGGAAAAATGTTTCGAGAATAAAGTCGAAAAAATGTTTCGAGAATAAAGTCGAATTTTTTTTTCGAGAATAAAGTCGAAAAAATGTTTCGAGAATTTTGACTTTATTCTCGTAGTATTTTGACTATTCTCGAAACATTTCGACTTTATTATCGAAACATTTCGACTTTATTCTCGAAACATTTAAATTGTATTCTCGTAATATTTTTACTTTATTCTTGAAATATTTCGACTTTATTCTCGTAGTATTTCGACTTTATTCTCGTAATTACGGCTTTTAATCTCGTAATCTTAGATATTTTTTTTTAACGAGGCACTAAAACGCCATCGTAGAAGCCTGTTTCTACCATGTAATTAAAAAAATATATTAAATGTGACTTATTTTACAAACGTAAAACATTTTCAAATATGTGAGATATAAATTCAGAATTCTGACTTTCTCAGTTTTTTTTCTCAGAATTATGAGTTTATAATCTTACAATTTCTCAGAACTGTGAAGAAAAAAGTCTGAATTATGAGATATAAACTCAGTATTGTAAGATAAAAAGTTGCAACTTTTTTTTTTATCCTGTGGCATAAACAAGCTTCAACAATCACTTAGAGTAATAACGAGAAACTGCAGGGACTGCACAAGAGTGTAAATGATGACAGAAACAGTCAACTTTGCAATATGTTTCACATCTGAGCTTATGGCAAATGTTCACAACTCAAGACTGACGTTGTGAATCTTAACAGTTTTTGTCCGCTGGAGGATTGTTTCACTTGCTGTTGATTTAAATGCAGCGCATAAATTAGCTGATTTTGCAGCCACTTCATCTGCTACAATCAGCAGAGAAAAGCTGAACGTCACATCACATTACCACTGACTACATCACACAGAGCAGCGGCTAAAACACACACCTGACTGTGAGCCCTCCCTGCAAGACAGTTAGTTCTCATGTTGAGATGTGATTCAATAAATCCAGGGCTTTTGATAACGCAGCTCTCTGGATAGCATTACCTCTGGAGGCCGGTGATGTGATTCTGTGCTAATGTGCTTCACTGTCATTACAGGCCAGAGAGACTCCGAGCATGAAGACCGAACCGAGCGCTGAGCGATCGAACCCACGGCTCGCTGCAGTCAGAACACACTAATGCTCTGGATGTGCACTATATACATACCACCTGCTTGCTATTTATTTCTGTGTTATGAATATTGAAAGTTTTATCAATATCGTATACAAGCGCACGGGTATTTTATGATTTGCCAGCAAAGAGAGAAACTGATTCTTATTTTACAAGCTCAGCTACTTTTAAATTAAAATGAACTATTTCATGTTTTTAAAACATGTATCTGATCTTATTGTGAATTATTCATCAGTACATATGATATAAAGAATAAATGATTGTCTTTTTAAAAATATAACAGCTTCCGTTGTAAACCAATAATTGCTATTCTGGTGTGAAACACCATCTTTTAACGATCTAATCTTTTTTTGTTGTATATTTGCTTTAATATGGAAATATATTTTGTAAAATGGATTGTAAATGTCATTTTATGTTAGCTTTGAATATAGCAGTAAAATATAAACCACACAATCTAAATGATGTATCAGAGTCTTTTGAAACAACACTGTTTTAATACTGACGTTTTATAAAGAAGATCAAGATAAAAAGCATGTAAATGTGTTGAAATGATATAAAATCCATTTTAGTAGTCATAGTGTTATTTTGTTTTCATCCAAGTGTTCTTTCTTCCTCCGTTCAGAGCATAAACATTATGGAAATGCTTGTGATGTTTCTTATTTTTAAACAGCTTTGGATGAAATCCATCTGCTCAATGACTGGATGTAAATGAAAGGACTGTTCAGGGTTCATTACAGATGAAGCAGAGACACGCTGCTGATGACCACAGAAACAAAAACCACCGCTTCACTTCAGAAAGACAAACAAGGCTAGTGCACAGTATTATCACACGTCTTCTTTTAAAGGAATAGTTCACTCTGAATAAAATATGCTGAAAATGTGCTCCACTTTAGGTCATTTGAGATGTTAACTGGTGGACTGGATTACTGAGTGATGTTTTTATCAGCTGTTTTGACTCTTATTCTGACGGCACCCATTCACTGCAGAGCATCCATTGCTGAGCAAGTGATGCAGTGCTACTGTAAGCCCGGGCCCGGTGCCAAAATGTCTGGGCCCCCCTAGAGAGGAAATGTGGGCCTGGTGTCAGTAATCAACGGGAGCTATCTCTTGCATATAGCAGCAACATCCAGGACGCAGCACACTGGGGGGTTTCACACCCTGTGCTGACGGTCCGCACGAGGGACCGGCTGCAGTCGCCATTCTCCCCCCTCCCCTCATCACCTAAAATCCATGCAATGTAATATGTACAAAAAGTAACTATACATGTTTGATATCTTTTGAAATGTCTCAGTGTGCCTGGTAAAATGGTCTCATTCTCCCAATCATAACGAAAAGCTAAAAGAAGTTCTAAAGTATGAGGAAATATAGTGCACAACTTAAAGGTGTGCCCTCCCCCTGATTTCCTACTCAAAACACCTCCTGTATGTAAATAAGTAATCCTGGCCACAGGATCTCCAGAAGCCTTTGGTTGCCAATTCTAAAGACTTATTATAATGACAAGATACCACCTGGGTACCCACCTGGGTGGGTCGATTAGATTATCTGGGTGTATAAGGAGAAGGGACAGAAAGTTCTGGGCGTCTGTAGGAGGATTGCCCGCACAACCACTGTGTGTAGGTTTCAGTTCCAGCTATGGTTAGGAGTCAGTAAGCTGATTGCCCGCACATGTCACTTGTGTGTAGTTTTTCATTGCCAGGTAGTAATTTCTACAAATTCTTCAATTCCTGAGTTATTGTTATGTTATGGTTAACCGTTGATTCTATTCTTGTAACATTGGAGCTTTGAATTATTGTTTTGATTACCTGGTCAATAAATTGTAACGTTTGATTCTATTCTAACTGCCTCTGAAGAGTGCTTTCTCTCTACCAGATTAGTGGATTCGTATATTTCCGCAAGCCTGCGTCAGTTTTAGCGACGGCTAATATCCGGCATCTTTTAAGTGTGCTTGGGTGTAGGGACGGGCTAATTCCGTTCAGTGACGGTGAACGCCGTCTGATCAGACTGAATTCGGGTACGTCCACACCTCTGACTTTGATTTAATGTTACTTTAAACAAAGATTTGGCCAATCCAAAGCTATTACGAGTGTAGTATATTGATCTGCTAACATATCTGATAGTGGCCAAAACCCTTTACTGAAGTAAACGATTGAGTTCGAGTTCTGAGGGTGCCCCATGAGGGTTATTGATATCTCTGATTGTGTACGTGTGAATTTACGGCAAATCTCAGATACGTAACCATAATTTACCTCTGACTGATGACCGGGCCTGACGAGATTGTGTCCGTGAGATCTGTGGAAAACAGGACCTCTGAGCGATATGGTTTCCCTATGTCTGGACGGGTAAAGTATTGAAAAAGAGCTGATAAGAATAACCGATCATTCGTTCCTGTTTTAATGATGCACAGACATCATTAAAACCCTTTTCATTTTATGGAGTCAGATGAAATAACGAGATAAAATATATAAGAAGAAGTGTTCCATTTTAATGTTCTTGTTGTGTCGTGAAAAGGAAAGGCTGTAACACGCAAAGCCCTTCACCCGCGGAACGACTGCCGCCATTGGGTCGAATCCAGGCGGGCCTTACAGTGGTGACCCCGACGTGATCTCGCAAAGACGAGAACGTGATTCTCGCAGAGACTAATACGTCATTCCAGCTGCGACAGCCGCGACATTCAACTTGAATTCTCCTTGGGACATGAAGTTTGAGCTCTTTCTCATCATTATCCAACTGCTGTGGTAAGTATATTTTCTTTGCCTTTTAGAAGTTGAGGGAAATATTGTTTACACCATATAGACACATTTTTAGTACGGGTCGGAATACCCACTTTTGAGTCCGGAACCGAAAAACCCGGTGGTGTTGAGAATTAGACGAGAAACAACATGTCTTTTCAGGGAAACCACAGCAGCAGAGGAGATCAGGAGATAATGGAAGTTTTAGGAATACAATTACAAAAAATCCTTGTTCGGTTAAGCGACAAGGGATTCAATTTGAAGTGGAACAACAACGAAATAACATCCTGGTATTCTGCCGAGGGTGCGAGACTAAAATCGAAATCAAAATACAAGAAAATTCCCGCTGCAATTGTTTATTTGCTTCGTCGTAACGACCTCGCGACCATGACCGAGAACGAAAAAACAATAACAAATATCAAAGAAATCGAACGAGTGCGATCTGACGAATTACAAAAGTTAAGAAAGCAAGTCGAAATGTTTGCATACGAGCAACGGGGGTGGGCTAGACAACGCGAAGAAATGGCTACAAAAATTGATCAAGTTCAAGGGAAACTAATTACATATAGTAATTACATATCTGCGCTCGAAGATTATTGCGATAAAACAGGTTTTCCAGTTGCCGCAGTTAAACAAGCAGCACTGGATGAAACCGAGTTAGAGGCGCAAACTGAAAGCGAAGATGAAGACACTGCGTTAGCGTGTAACAATAGGCCACGCAGAGAAACTCGTAACCGAGCTCTCATGAGTCTGTGGCCAGAAAAACAGAGCCTGCGAAGCCCAATAAAGACCCGAACCAAATCAAACGACTCGCCAAAAAAGGCAGTTAAAATCGCAGTGTTAAAAACCATGAAAAATGCGGATGATGATATCACAACAATCAGCCGCCCGTTAACATGCGGAGAATGCTCTAGGCATAAACAAGTCGTAGGAACTATGCCGAGAAAAGGGCCTTTTCAACCCTACTGGGAAGCATTGATGCTACAGGCTAATGTCTACAAACTAGAGGTTAGAGACGTATGGCAAGTAGCCCTCCTCACTATCCCTGAGGAGCTCAGACCGAAACTAAACACAGAAATGAAATCCGGCAACATAATGAACAGAGTAAATGACGAAACCGACGAAGGGATTTATGAACGTCTAAAACAGGCATTATTAGACATGAGGGGACCGTCACATGCAGATTGGAGCAAAATATTAGAAATCAAACAAGCAAGTAATGAGTCATTTGAAACGTACGCTGAACGGTTATGGGTGACCTACAGAGAACACTCAGGCCTTGAAAATGCAGACCGCAACCATGACGCATTACTGCAGCTTGTTAAAAACAATGCCGGCATCCCCGTTCAGAAAGCGTTATCAAATGGCGTCGACCCAGCCGAAAACACGTTCAGAGCAATAGTAGATTGGGGTTCAAGAATAGAAAACAGATGGCGATTAAAACCCCGCAGCGTTGCGTCCGCACAGTGGTTAACAGAAGGGAACAGCACAGATAAATTTAGCCAAAGGTCTCCAAATAAAATGATATGCCATTATTGCAGAAAGACTAACCATGTAGTGCGAGATTGTCAAAAAAGAGAAAAAGATTTAAAAAAACAAGCGAAGCATTACCAAAAAATGCCCTCTAGCGACAACTCTGAGCTGTTGAAACAATTCGTAAACTTCATGATCAAACATTTTAACATCATAACTTCGAGCTGGCAGGAGATTAGAGCACGCGATTCCTCACTCTCCGTCATTAAAGTGCGTGCGCACATCATCGAAAATCCAGATGAAAATGAGAAAAACAACAACATCGCAGATCAATTAGCCAAATTAGCAGCACAAAAGGGAGATGAATGGAAGCCTGACAGACTGGTTGTTCCTGCCGTGAGTGCGATTCAAACTATTCCTATTGACTTGAAACAGTACCAACAAGAACTGTGGAGTTCG
The DNA here is from genome assembly GCA_027474115.1 of Schizopygopsis malacanthus. Lineage (NCBI taxonomy): Eukaryota > Metazoa > Chordata > Actinopteri > Cypriniformes > Cyprinidae > Schizopygopsis > Schizopygopsis malacanthus. The sequence goes on along the minus strand of CM049880.1, from coordinate 3,009,193 downwards.
GATGGAGAGCTGACACCGCACCTGCAGCAGGACCAACTAGTCAAGGTCACTGAAGGCATGATTTTAAGAGACGATAAATACATTGTTCCAGAAGCCCTCCAGAAACCAGTGATGAAGTTGTACCACGATTATGCACACGTATCAGCTCCAAAAACACAACAGCTGATCCAAAAAACTTCTGGTGGCCACAAATGGCATCAGACATTCAAAGATGGTGTGACACATGCATCGTATGTGCCTCCACTAACCAAGGCAAGCCTGGCCATACAAAACTGTGTAGACCAGAACCACCCAAGGGACCTTGGGAGTTACTCCAATTGGATTTCGTAAGCCCACTACCTAGTGCCAAAGGGGGATATCGTTATTGCCTTGTGATAACTGACAAATTTTCCAATTTAACAGTGCAAACACAGTGGCACGAGTAGTAGCGAATCAAATCCTCCCACTCTGGGGAGCACCAATCACTCACACACAACCTGAAATGTGGGAGGTGGGTGTTGCGTAACACTCCAAGGGGCCATCCACACAAAAAATCACAGTTGCACCACAGTTGCACCAAAAGAGACAGTTATATGGCCTCCCGGATTAGTACCGGATCCAAATTGCACACCACAAATTTGTTGTAGTTCAGGTAACACCCACCCACCTACAAAGAAACATTTCAGGACACACTCGAGCACCAAATTCATGTACAACCTCACTGCCTGGTATCGACTTAAAATAGATCCAGGTGACACAATTAGGTAACATGCATACACTACACGAAAAATCTAAAACAATGGCATAGACCCAAAATTGTACCACTATATTAAAAATTTGGAACCTGCAACATATAGGTGCACACATACAGAAACGCATAATAACACACATATGAGATTCACCAAGCTAATGTACTTGTCTGGACCAACCGAAAGGAAGGAATGTATTGTGTCGGGGAATGTTTGCATTGCATAGACAATTTCACCAATCCACACAACTGTTACTTTATTACATGATGTAAATTTGGTAATGACACATGTAACTTATAACATTTCTGCTTATACAAAACATTGTAGTACTTATGATGAGTCATATGCATGGCTACAGTCACGAATCGATGATTTAATTTCTGATTACAAAGACAGACTTGCCGTCCAAATTCCACCTGCTCGCTCAAAACGAGACCTGCTCAGCAGTATAGCCGGCCTGTTCGGATCAATTAATTCAGCAGCCAACACTTATAAAATAACCAAACAATCTCAATTCTCCACATGGTTGACAGATCAGATGGCCACTGGTTTCCAACACATCACCAATAGCAATGATAATATTATCAAAGCGGTTCGTTCCGAGGCGCAGGCGCTTCTAACGATCAACCACACATTGTTCAATCAGACCCGTACCATCGAACGTGACTTAGCCTGCAGATCATATGCACAAGATTTATTCACTGCAACAAGACAAGAAATTTTAGATCTTCCTCTCCACAAGACCCCGAGACATGTTTTGAACGATCTAATTGAGGTTTTAGATTTACATAGATGGTTCTCTTCGGAAAAATGAAAAATGTAAAGTATTCAGAATTAATATCCACAATTGTGATGTATACTGGAAACGAATGTATTGGTTATATTTTGATTTAATTGAGGTTTTAGATTTACATAGATGGTTCTCTTCGGAAAAATGAAAAATGTAAAGTATTCAGAATTAACATCCACAATTGTGATGTATACTGGAAACGAATGTATTGGATTTTTTGCCACTTTTCCTTTAATCCACCCAGATCAAGTTTATCCAAATTCCACTAATATTCGATCCATTGGCATGGTAGTTAAAGATCAGGAAATTAAATGGGATCACCTACGTTGAAGAGTACTGAGACCTTATTTACCAGTCGCACTTGTCATGAAATTCACAATTATGTTGTCTGTACATGTAATGCATTACAACCTTTCTCTCCCAATGATAGCAAACTCATAAGTGTTGAATCTTTGCATGACCATTCAAATGCGATTCAGGTGTCTCATACACAGTGGTGTGTCATCAGTGAGATGAATTCGTTCACATATGGAGGACTGACCTGTCCTGCTGATCACTCATTTTGCTTGGAAGTGACAGAGGACCTTTCTATGGGCCAGATCGACCTCCTCAGAAGGATGCCAAAGGACGCAGAGGTCTCCCCATGGCGGGACGACACCTTTTCCCCTTAAAGCTGCCCACCTTACAACGACTGAAGTGACACTGCAGGGAAGCCTGTGAGTGGCCCAAACAGTGCCAGAGGGAGGAAACTGTAAGCCCGGGCCCGGTGCCAAAATGTCTGGGCCCCCCTAGAGAGGAAATGTGGGCCTGGTGTCAGTAATCAACGGGAGCTATCTCTTGCATATAGCAGCAACATCCAGGACGCAGCACACTGGGGGGTTTCACACCCTGTGCTGACGGTCCGCACGAGGGACCGGCTGCAGTCGCCATTCTCCCCCCTCCCCTCATCACCTAAAATCCATGCAATGTAATATGTACAAAAAGTAACTATACATGTTTGATATCTTTTGAAATGTCTCAGTGTGCCTGGTAAAATGGTCTCATTCTCCCAATCATAACGAAAAGCTAAAAGAAGTTCTAAAGTATGAGGAAATATAGTGCACAACTTAAAGGTGTGCCCTCCCCCTGATTTCCTACTCAAAACACCTCCTGTATGTAAATAAGTAATCCTGGCCACAGGATCTCCAGAAGCCTTTGGTTGCCAATTCTAAAGACTTATTATAATGACAAGATACCACCTGGGTACCCACCTGGGTGGGTCGATTAGATTATCTGGGTGTATAAGGAGAAGGGACAGAAAGTTCTGGGCGTCTGTAGGAGGATTGCCCGCACAACCACTGTGTGTAGGTTTCAGTTCCAGCTATGGTTAGGAGTCAGTAAGCTGATTGCCCGCACATGTCACTTGTGTGTAGTTTTTCATTGCCAGGTAGTAATTTCTACAAATTCTTCAATTCCTGAGTTATTGTTATGTTATGGTTAACCGTTGATTCTATTCTTGTAACATTGGAGCTTTGAATTATTGTTTTGATTACCTGGTCAATAAATTGTAACGTTTGATTCTATTCTAACTGCCTCTGAAGAGTGCTTTCTCTCTACCAGATTAGTGGATTCGTATATTTCCGCAAGCCTGCGTCAGTTTTAGCGACGGCTAATATCCGGCATCTTTTAAGTGTGCTTGGGTGTAGGGACGGGCTAATTCCGTTCAGTGACGGTGAACGCCGTCTGATCAGACTGAATTCGGGTACGTCCACACCTCTGACTTTGATTTAATGTTACTTTAAACAAAGATTTGGCCAATCCAAAGCTATTACGAGTGTAGTATATTGATCTGCTAACATATCTGATAGTGGCCAAAACCCTTTACTGAAGTAAACGATTGAGTTCGAGTTCTGAGGGTGCCCCATGAGGGTTATTGATATCTCTGATTGTGTACGTGTGAATTTACGGCAAATCTCAGATACGTAACCATAATTTACCTCTGACTGATGACCGGGCCTGACGAGATTGTGTCCGTGAGATCTGTGGAAAACAGGACCTCTGAGCGATATGGTTTCCCTATGTCTGGACGGGTAAAGTATTGAAAAAGAGCTGATAAGAATAACCGATCATTCGTTCCTGTTTTAATGATGCACAGACATCATTAAAACCCTTTTCATTTTATGGAGTCAGATGAAATAACGAGATAAAATATATAAGAAGAAGTGTTCCATTTTAATGTTCTTGTTGTGTCGTGAAAAGGAAAGGCTGTAACACGCAAAGCCCTTCACCCGCGGAACGACTGCCGCCATTGGGTCGAATCCAGGCGGGCCTTACACTACATTTCTCCAAATCTGACGAAGACACAAACTCATCTACATCTTGGATGGCTTGAGGGTGAGCACATCTTCAGCTAATTTTCATTTTGGTGACCTATTTATTTTTTGTGTGTGTTTTATCATATTGCCGTGTCTTTCCTCATATTCTCCAGTCTATTTTTGTAAGTGCATTACTGCAAACATTTGGTTTATTTCTCAGACCGAGAGATATCTGTGGGAATCATGTCAGAGATGCTGTTCATATAATATTCAACCCAGAACATTATGCTTTAATTTTATTGTGCAAACACTTTCTTGACTCATTTTCACACAAACAGATTTGATTCAAAATCCCAAGCTGTTGGTAATTATGAACCTGAATTGGATTACAGACAGCATTGCAGGAAATGAACAGTCATGATCATCGCTGACACGGAGCGATGCGTTTCATTATCAACTGCTCTGACTTCAACAATGACCATCTAATCATGATCAGGACTATTGCTTCTTTAAAAGCGTCTGATTGCGGGCGGTTTCATCATTCACCCGGGTTCAAACGTCTGCCGACCTCTTCACATAAAACACACTGAGCCAAATGATCGGAATGAAACAATGAAACGTCTCAAGATCACACTTGAGCTGTGATGAACCGAGTTTCTTCAATCTGACGCTCAAACCCGGCCAACAAAAACATTTTATAACAACGTTTTGATAATGTTCACATTAAGTTGTTTAAAATATCCAGTTTAAAAAAAAATCGTTGGTTATGTGAACATTCCATCACTGCGCAAACATTATGAGAATGATATTTTTAAATGTACTCTGAACATTCTAAAACAAATATTAGCTGAACATCCAACTTGAAACGTTTCTGAAAACCATTCCATGAACAATGTACAAGTAATGTTTTTGTGGTAGTGTTTTGAGAACATTATGATCATTCTGAACGAACATTCTATTAATATTACTGGAACGTTTGTTCATAACTTTGCCAGAACGTTCTGAGAACATTCTCTGTTAGCTGGGAAGAGATCGATCTTCTGAATAACATGCATGTACCCAGATGACAAGAAAATAAAACTCTGTGCAAACATTCATTTGAAATGTTTATATAACATTAATATGTCTTATTGTTATTAGAACGCTGTTTAAAGTGCATTGTTCTTCTAATCTTATATTTATTCACACGATAGCATTCTCTGAATGTGTTTGTAACAGTCTAAACATTTAAAAAGCACAGTTTTCCTGCCGTTATTAGAACTTTAATTATTACAATAATGTTAGGACAAAATTCTATTAAACTCAAAAATAACCTTATGTGAGTATTTATTCGTAATATCCTAAAAACATTAAACGGAGCAGTTTTATTATCATTATTACAATGTATATATTTAAAGTTTACAATAACATTATAAAAACATTCAGCAAATATTAATAACATTATAAGGATGTTCTGAAAATGTTGTCTAAGAACATTTCATCTTTCATCAAGTACAAATAATACTTTAAGGATGTTCCATAAACTTTGTTTTCACAACAATTTATGATAACATTATGAAAAAATGAAAGATATTAATAACATTATAAGGATGTTCTGAGAAAGTTGGTCTAAGAACATTTCATCTTTCATCAAGTACAAATAATACTTTAAGGATGTTCCATAAACTTTGTTTTCACAACAATTTATGATAACATTATGAAAAAATGAAAGATATTAATAACATCATAAGGATGTTCTGAGAAAGTTGTATGTAATTAGAACATTCATCAAGTAGTGTTTTGTTCTAAGAGTAACATACTGTAACTTGTATAAAATATTAGTGAAAGCTGTGGGAACGTTCTCCGGTATCTGGATGAAGTGACCATGCAACGTTTTGTTTTGCTTTTATTTTCCATATAGATGCTCAAGATTTTTTCACACTCAGTCTCAATTAGTGCTGGTTGTTTTTGGACGCCATATTTTCTGCTTGAGCAGTCAACGGTGTAATATACACTTACTGGCTCATGTTGTGTGAATTAGTCGTACAATCACTGAAGCAGATTACGAGTTAATTGAGTGAAAATGCAATGAGTGTTTATGATACCTCAGTGTTTGAAACAGCTGCTTTTATGATTTAAATGCATGTTTTTCCCTCTCACTGGAATGAGCATGAACACACGCGGCTGAAGGAATTACAGCTGTACTGTGCTGGAAGCAATATTACTGGTTATTTACAGAATAATGTCAATGTAAAACCATGAATCCAACTTTCATGCTTACTGTGGGTTTATTATCATTCTGCTACATGTGTGGACAATTCAATTCAAGTTTATTTGTCTAGTGCATTTCATGATACAAGTCATTGCAAAGCAGCTTTACAGAAAATGTTACGTTTCTACATTATATTAATGAGTAGGTTATTAGTGGTGACTATGCCAGAAATGTACAGTAAAATCATGCAGTTAGTTACAAATTGCATGTAATCGAACAGACGTTTGATATAGTGGAACGAAACGTCACGTCTCGCAGGACCACGGTGCTACTAACTGAATATAAATATAAACATACAACAATAGAAGTATAAGAAAAACACTAATGAACCGACACCGTTAACCATCTGACTACATATACTATAAACAGTTGACTCTTCATACACATGATCTGAGAGAGACTGTACAAGAACTATACATAAATACTGTACATGAGATTGTGCAGAAGAGATGTTTTAGGAGAAACAGCACAGAGTGCAAGATGATGTTCAGTGCACAAGTCAACACGTATGATCTTGAGTGACATTAATTGCATAAACATATCCACCTGGACATGTTAATGTTCTTAGAATACGAAAAAAAATAATTGTTTAAAGAATTTAAAAGTTCTTTTGACCGTAAAGTTGTCTAATCATGCTAGAAAGAAGTGACATTTTAACATTCATTGAATATGTGGGAAGTCGTGGCCTAATGGTAGAGAGTCGGACTCGTAATCCAAAGGTTGCCTTTATAACCAAGAGATATATTAATTTTATAAGAGTTTATATTAATATTTATTAATCCACAGTATACTGTATTGCACATTTTATCTCATTGCACATCTTACTCCTTATTTTATTTTATTATTTGTTCCTATTTTCATTCTCACCTATATTTATATATATATTGTCTTGTGTTATGTTTTATTGCTTTTTATTTTTTATTTTTTTTATTTTTTTTATTGAGCGGACCTGTCCTGACTTACATTTCACTTCTGATTATACCCTGTATGATTGTGTATGTGACAAATAATAAAGAACCTTGAGATGCATTATAGGATCAATGACTGGCTGCAGCTGCCATTTCAAATTAGTTTTTCACGTCTTCTGATTTATTATAACATAAATATTATAACAAATGTAGTACTTTGTCACACTGAAGTATAAAGTATAGCAAGCGGGAAGTCACAAAGTCACAGCCTATAATGCTGAATTATTTAAATACCTATATATTCAAATACAAATTAAATAATTTGGTGTAAGAAATAAATATTGCGTTCAATATTTTGAAATGTTTAGATTTAATTGAATAACTACATCGTTTAAGTTTGATCCAACACAGACCTGTAGTTTTGTTAGTCTGAATTGAGTCTGAAACACTTAATGCACAGCTCTATTTTGACATCGGCTCAGATTAATTAATTCTGTTGCCTCTGTCAATCATAGCATAATTTAACGGATTCACTCGTGTAAATGTAACATTCGCGTGTGTCATTCCTGAAACAGTATACGTGGACGTTTGGTCATCTTAGACAAACAAAACTTCTCCTGATTGTGAATGGATTATGTAGAGAAACCAAGCACAGGACGCTCCTCTTGCAGCACAGTACAGTTGAGCGGAAATGACTGAGCTGCTTATCTACCAGGAAGTAACCGTGCATAAGGTCAATCCTACCGTGTAATAAATGATAGAGGAGACGAGGATTGTTTGGCAGCCTGACCCCTCGCGCTGATGAAACGCTGGTTATTTTCAGAGGAAATCTGGCTGAGGTCTCCAGACGTTTCTCTTCAGAATATTCAACAATTTGGGTTAAATGTGGAGAATTAAGTGCGCCTGTCGAGATTAAACATCCCTCCGACTGCGAGGAATATTTCATAAGTCTGAAACATAATCACAGGCTGTAATAAAGAGATGACGAGAGACTGTGACCCCGTCATGTTCAGGCGCTCGGCGTTTAAAACGTTTTAAAGCACTTCCAAGCGGTAAAAAGCATAATTATCCTGCCTTTAATAAGACGCCTTCATCTGGCCGCATCACTGTTATTTTAGTGTCATCGAGATACTGTTAGTTTTGTTATGGAAGAAGCTGGTAATGATATGACATAATGGCTATTTATACGTATTTATCTTTAAAAATTCCTTTTTAACGACCATTATATCATATTTTTCGACATCTTCCATATTGTATTAATTTATTTGATTATTTTTAACATCTACTATATTATACTATTTTCTCAAGTTCTTCTATTTTGAAAGTATTTTTTTTTTATTTTTTTTATTTTTTTATAGACATTAAATAATAGAATTTTTAATAGAATTGAATATTTCCTCAATTTTTTTTCATACTAAATTAATTTGTTTTTAACATTTTAGATAACATTTTCTCAATCTTTTTTAAATTATGTATTATTTACTTGTTTTTGAACAGCCATTATCATCATATTTTCTAAACATTCATTTTTTATTGGTATTATAATTAACAGCTATTATATCATAATATTTTTCTAAACTTTTTCCATTTTGGATTTTTTTTCCCTGCATTTCTTCTCCACAGTTCTATACATGCTGGCCAGTGTTAATATAGATTTTAAAAAAACATCAAAATATTATAGATTAAAAAAAAAACATTGTACTAATATATGCATGTTTCATTCAATACTAAAATATTTATAAAAATTTAGTCAAATACATTTAAAATATTTGTCATTATTATTTTTTGGCATTGTAATATTTCATCATTACTTTAGCAATCTTTTGTCAAACTCTTGGGATTTTGTTTCTTTGTTCTTCTGCAGAGTTGCTGCTAATGTAGCGCGTCTCATAATGTTTAATAAAGCACATGTGAAATACTGTATCCCACAATGCAATTTGATTGACTTGACCTTTCTATTGCAGGATCATGAATTACTGGGAAGTAATATCAATCTTTTTTAACAAATTTAATTGATAGCCTCAAAATGTGAAGTAGTTTAAAGTTTGACATTTTAAATAGATGAGTTTGAAGGTTTTAAGTTTCTCAGACAGATAGATGCAACTGGGTTCTGAATGCTTGCTATGGTGTTGCTATGCGGTTGCTAGGGTAAAAATAATTTTTGGAACATTTGTTCATTTGCAACATTGTAAGCAGCAGGTCAAGTCGAGTGCAATGCATTGCATTTTGGGATCCAGTATTTCATGCTATGAGCACATTTAGCAAATGCAGTAAAAGTGCTAGTATTTGATGCATGCCTACTAAACACAGTATTCATCCTGCTGAAGCAGTAGCTCTTCTCTCTCTCTCGTTCTCTAGGGATGGATTTGGAGAAAAGCAGCCAGGGCAGTGAGGGGGCCGACGCGTGCCTAAAAATACAGCCGCACGCCACTCACGAGGTGAAACTTTAATTAAGACACGAGCACTTCATCATTATTCCACTCGACTGGTGATTACCATCTGACATTTTAACACACGCAAACACGCTGATATATATTCTGCCACTTTCTCCGCGAGAGGAAGAAGGCAATCGTGCAATTATCACTTCAAGCCGTCGATCATTGAACCTTTTCTTTGATAGATTGGCACACTTTTGATGAGAGCGGGTCAGAAACGATACGCCTGCAAGCTAAACAACATCACCCGAGAGAGGAGGACCGTAAAACACAGAGAGGAGGACCAAAAAACACTTTTTAAGAGGATGAAAGGAGGTTCCCTCAAAGCTTGTTTTAGGGATAATTCCACTGCTTCTTTAGGTTAGACTGGTTTTGAACGGCTCTGGATGTCCGTTCTCCTGATATCAGGAGTTTAATGTCTGACACTGCTGGCCATGGAGGTGAACCGCCGCTGATAAGACTGTGTGTGTGCGTGCGTGCGTGTGTGTAGTGTGTGTGTGTGTGTGTGTGTGTGTGTGTGTGTGTGTGTGTGTGTGTGTGTGTGAGTGTGAGCGAGCGAGCGCATGTGTGTGTGTGTGCCGAGCTGAGTCAATCTCCTGTGCTGCAGCTGTAGTGGGTCAGATAGATGCTATAGGGAGCTTTGCTTTCTGATATAATGTTCAACATGCATGATTTATTATCTGCAGTATGCTGATTATCACAGATGATCATGTTTCTCCGTCAGTTTGTAAAAACAAACCACACTTAAGATTAATGTGTTGGGTTAAAAAGCAGAAAAGCCCTTATTTGCACACTTTTTTGTGACTAGTGCTATTTCTGTATAATATACTATTATAGTTTCTGTAAATATTGTGAATTAAAGTTTATTTTTATATTTTTAGTTTTTTTACTTAAATTGTAGTTAATTTTATAGTAATTTTGCTGTGTTTTGTCATTATAATATTATTATTATTTTAACATCAATGTAGTTTTGATACATTTGTATAAATTATTTTAGTATTTCAAGTTAATCTAAACATAAAAAACTATTAGCTGTGACAGGTTGCACAAACTGCTTAGTCTTAAAAGTTAGTCATTTAATTTTTTTCCTGCAAGATTTGTCATAACTTGGCCGCCATAAATCAGCCATTATATCATGATGTGTAGTTAACTACAACTGAAAACAGTTACTAAATATATACTAGTGCTATATCAGTATCATTGATATACTTTTCATGAATATTGTTTGCAAATTTAGACAACTCCAGAAAAAATGCATGCTCATAATCTATATATTATAGATAGGAGTTGTCTGAATGTTTTGTCAAAGCATTTGACTTACTGCAGACATCTTAATAAGTAGAAATGTTGTTTAAATAGCATCTAGACTTACATTATACATTGCATTATATATATATATTTTTTTATCATTAGTTTTCACTTCAAATTCACTTCAAATTTAGACAGAGTAATTCTATAATGTGTAATGCTTAGGGGGAAAAATCATGTTTATATGATTCACAACTGTACAATAGTTTTGCATATTAAACATTAATTTGCACTGGAGCATTTTTATCATGCCTTCAATATAAGTATATAGTGTAAATATTCCCCGTTTGTTCATTCAAGCTGAAGAATCAAACTCAATGGTTGTGCAGTAGTTATTATGCATGCTGCACTATAAATTAATAATAACTGTGAATATTTATTTTATTCTTGTGTTTCTGCTGACTGCATTAGATGTGTTCAGAACATCGTCTGGTTCCTGAAATGGGATGGACGTATAACTGATATTTCTGTAACACAAAAGGAGAAAATGTGCTTTTTGATATGAATAAGGAAGCATGAAAAGCAGCTTTATTGTAGCGGCTCATTACAGTCTCTTCGTTCACAATCACACAGAATATCAATGCACAGCATGATTAATAAATCAGCGCTGTAACATAACACCTTGTATATTGTGCTGGAGTCACTTTGAGCAGCATTGGATTTCAAACAGCTTGATTTCTTCTTTACATTTGGGGACTATTTCTCATTTAGGGTTATAAATGTGCATGTTTCGACACGTAGATGTGTTTTGGAAAGTTTCAGTGCAATTCACCAAAAATCAACACTTCGAAAACCAGCAGAGTCCGGTAATAAACAGACATTAAAGTATGAAATACATGAGAACATAAGAGATTTAAGACTAAAGGTTTACTCAATATTCAAGAGCTGTCTTCTGAAACATCCAATAATTCACACTTTCTTCATCTATTTGAGTTTCACCGTAAAAAATAATAAATAATAATAATATAAAAGAAACAGTAGGACACTATTGGGACACTTTATTTTAATTTGTTTATTTTTTTATATTTTGTTTTATTTTCATTTTAGTTGAATGTATTTTTTTCCTTTTTTATTTTCATATTTTATTTGAGCTTTAGCTATTTTGGTACATCAAGTTAAACTAAATGAAAATTAAAAAATCTGTTTCTACAGCTACTTGAAATACAAAAAAAATGTGTTTTTCGTATTTTATATTTATATTAAATTTTATTTAAAGTAGCAAAATAAACACGTGCTTCAGTTTTTATGCTTTAGTTTTAGTTAGATATAATAGTCTTGGTCAGAAATCTGTGAAATAATATTTTTGGTTGGATTTTGTCAATAGAGGTTTTCTGCTTACAGGTCTTTATTTATTGGGACTATTTTTAATGCGCAGGCGATCGCTGGTAAACTGCATGGAATCAGTGTGACTCGGGTCGAGTAGCCAGATGTGTCTCAGTACAGAAGCTGCAGATGTGTTTGTGTTTCTGTACGGAAGACTGAACTTAACAAGCTCGAGCAGACCTGCAGCAATGAAGATTAATACAATATTTGCATTTCTCGCAGCGGTACACGAATGAATATCAGTAGCACTGGTGGAGAATGTTAAACAGCCTCAGACTCATCTCACACGCGCACACACGCGCACACACACACACACACACACACACACACACACACTCTCTCACTCACTCACACACACACACACACACACACACACACACACACACACACACACACACACACACACACACACTCTCACACACACACACACACACACTCTCACTCACACACACACACACACACTCTCTCTCACTCACACACACGCGCACACACACACACACTCTCTCACTCACACACACACACACACACACACACACACACACACACTCTCTCACACACACACACACACACACACACACACTCTCTCACTCACACACACACACAAACACACACACACACACACACACTCTCACTCACACACACACACACACACTCACACACACACACACACACACACACACACACACACACACACACACACACACACATTTTTAATATGCTGTTATGTGAATTTTGTATCTATTGTATGTTACAAGTTCCGTAATTAATAAAAACTATCTAGACATGTTAAAAAATTATGAAAAAATAACAAAAACAGTATATTAATAATACTGAAATAACAATGTATATATTTGATTCTTATAAACAGTTATATGAACATACAAAACTAAATTAACACTTTATATAATATTAGAAATTAAAAAAATAAAGTGAAAACAGAATATATAAATTATATAATAATCTAATTCAAAATATTAACAAAAGTTAACGATACTATTTATATATTTGATGTTTAATATGCAGTTACTGAATTGGCTACTTTATATATACAGTATATATTTACATTACCAAGTTTACATATAGTTACCTCACATTGCAAATCAAAAATGTACATTAATTAGGTTTACGCAAAAAAAGAATTAATACAAAAATCTAATTGTAACTTCTAAAAAACCTTTCTTTTTAGAAAAGCCATCAGTTTCTCCTGTCACTGTTCAGCATCAAATCAATGAAGTCAATTATTGTATTATTATTTTACATTAATACCTGTTTGTGTTGTTTCTATCACTGAACATGTCAGACGGTGTGAAAGCATGCTTGTGCAGCGTTTGCACTCATTAAACTCATTAAACTGGTCACACTGAAGTGAAACTGCTGTTTTATAATGATTCTGGTGAATCACAGATCTGTGATGAAGAACCGCGGATCCTCACGCTTTGAATTCATCTCAACAAGAGTCCTGTAATTGGTCAACGCATCAGAAATGGCCTAAAAGCCTCCGTTTTATTTCATTCCCGCCGTCTCATTTTCCAGAACCGACTGCTTTTGTTCTCCATTATCTAAAACAAAACCGTACGAGATATGGCTGAATGCAAATGTGATGTCTATTTGTGTCAAAGCGGCGCAGTCGTCCTCGAGAAGAGTTTAATTCCAGGTTTAAACTGTTTGAATAGATTTGGGTTCATTTATTAGCACAGAAAGGACTGGAATAACCCGCATGCAAATGAGCGGTTCATCTACAGTTCGTATGCTTTGGTTCATGCAGGGGTTAGTAACTACTACTAGTTTGGGACTAACTAGTTGCTGACTTCATTTGGTTGCACCATTAATTCCTAATGTGAAATGCCATCAACACTTCTTAAATTATTAGTAGTTGTTTTGCTTATAATATAGCTTTATTAATGCAATAATCAGCCTTCAAGTAAATGTTCTTGTTTGTCAAAATAAATTATTCAGATTTCCATCCAATTAAGTTTTACTTGAATTAGTTAATTTAGCATGTCAAGTTAAACTAAATGAAAATTTGAAATGTTGGCAACTAGCTGAAATAAAGTACTTAAGGATTATTAAAAAAAATATATTTTATTATTTTTATTTTATTAAGTAACTTTTTTTAAACTTTTTTTTTAAGTTGACTATAATAATGCTGGTCAAAAAAATCTGTTAATCATCATCATAATATTTTTGGTTGGTAGTATTTTTTCACTGAATCAATACAGTAATATTAAAACTGTAATAGTATTTTAATGATACTGAAATAACACTGTTTCAAGTAAAAAAAAAAAGGTTTTATTTTTCATCACATATGGGGTCACTTATTAGTTGCAATGCAATAAGTATATGAGTTCAAATAATAAATATGCATGGAATATATTTACTGTAAAATTAATCAGGAGAATTAAAACCAAAAATAGTAACTAAGTGGGCATTTATTGCATTTATATTTCATTTTTTTAACCAGATATGACAGTGAAGCTGCATTACTCGACATACAGTAATTATTACACTGATCAATAAATGCATTTTACATGGATCCACTAAGCAGCAAAACTGTGCTTTGCTTCGGCTATGAGCACATATTCATAACTATTTTCTTTCAGATGGTACACTACACTAATCATTGCTTTTGTGCAGACAATGAGGCATGTGTGTAAAGAATATGAATCCATCACTAATTAGGGCCTGCGGTAGTGTATTATATGTGGTATAATGATTCATCAGACCTGTACAGCGTCCTGTAGTTCCTGCTCATTGTTCAGCAGCTCTTTATTCACTAACAGCGCTAACACGTCAATGAATCAAACCCAAATACTGTGCTAAGATCAGAACTGACATATGAAATACTAGTCAGAAAATCATTTTAAAAACGGAACAGTTGTTTGAAACTTTAGAGAAAATCTACAAGAATCCAAAAAGAAAAAGTTTTTCATACTTGACTTTTTTGTCAAATTGCGTTGCTTGAAATTGAAAATACTGTAGAGTCATTTTCATGATTCAGGTAATTTAATGTGACGAGACAAGGGCATTTTTCATTGTGCGTTTTCAATATATGAGGCGTATGAATAAGACTGAAAAAACATACCACTGTCAGAAAGTTTGGAATTAAAAAAAAAAGTGTTTGAAATCTCTTCTGCAAAAATACAGAAAAACAGATATACTGTAAAATAGTGTTAGAATTTAAAGTTTTTATTTTATTTAATGTGTTAAATGTAATTTATTCCTGTGATGTAAAGGTCAATAATTATTCTCACAATTCTGACCTTTTTCTTGCAATTTTGAGTTTATATCACACAATAATTTTTTTCACCATGAAATAAAAAAAAGTAAATGCAACTTTTATCTCACAATTCTGACTTTTTTCCTGCTATTTTTTTTTTTTTTTGCCTACCTCTCAATTCTACATTTTTATATATATACTGAGCACTGTTCTTCAGAAAAATCCTCCATGTCCTGCAGATTCTTCAGCTTTCCAGCATCTTTTGCATATCTGACCCCGTTCCAGCAGTGACCGTATGATTTTGAGACCCATCTTTTCATACGGAGGACAACGTGAGGAGTGAAAACTTTTTGAATTTGAAGATTAGGGTAAATTGTACTTAATTTGTCTTCCGGGAAACATGCAAGTATCTTCTGTTGCTTCCGAAGCGCATTACTAAAAGACAAAGAAAAGATATTTCAACACAATAAGAACAATTTGGACTTCTTCACCCTGTTCAAAAGTTTTCACCCCCTGCTCTTAATGCATCGTGTTGTGTTTCCTTCTGGAGCATCAGTGAATGTTTGAACCTCTTTTAATAGTTGTGTTTGAGTCCCTCGGTTGTCCTCAGCTCAAAATCATACAGTCACTGCTGGAAAGGGTTCAAATATACAAAAGATGCTGGAAACTGAAGAATCTGCAGGACATGGAGGATGTTTCTGAAGAACAGAGCTCAGTTTAACTGTTCAGAACAAACAAGGGACTCATGAACAACATCACTAAACCAAAAAAACAGTCGTGGATCATCATACAGTGTTAAGAACCAAGGGTTATTTTAATCATTTCAGCTATTTTTTTGTCTTGTAGACTATAAAGTATCTTACTTAGGACAGTACTAAATAAAAAATAACATGCATTTTGTATAATCTCTTTTATTTTGTTAACATTATTCACATTTTCACAGATTCTATAAGCGGTTCCCAAACTTTCGCATACCACTGTATATCTCACAATTCTGCATTTATATATCTTAGAATTGCATGATATAAACAGAATTGCGAGTTATTTGTCCTCAGAACTCCGAGGAAAAAAGTCAAGCTTCCATTAAATCCCTTTAAATTTAAATACAAAGACATTACAACTGGGGTCTTCTAAATAAGGATGAAAGAAGTGGTCCTCCCCAGTGTTAAGGCATGGTTAAGGTCTTCTCAGGTGTACTAAAGTAACCCGTCCCGTGGAGAACGTCAGCCGGTGAAAGGCGTTGTTGTTGTTGTTGTGATGTGGGACTCGTGTGCCGTCGATGCCCTGAGCACCAGCATTGTGTGACATCCATTTACACACTCATCTCCTCCAGAGGACATTATCTGAGCCGACAGCAGTCGGTGTCATAGGTAGCTCCAGCTTCAGGATTGAATAAACACCATAGAACGGGTCGGGAGGCCAAGCTAATGCAAACCTGCGCGCTTTCTATATCTGGCATGCTGTAGAAGCTGGTGCTCGTACCGTGGGATTCGTCTGATATTCATTAGAAAGATTCATTTCCCTGCACGTAACAGGTGCTAGTGCTAACGGTGATTGTTTTGGCAGCGTCGCAGCCTCATAATGGATCAATATTTGTCATTGGGCTGGATTCCAGTGTTGAGATTACAAGCGTCTGCGCTGGGAGAATGATTGTTAATACGCCTGTGACCCAGTGATGTCAGTGAGACGTTCTGCTGCTTTACTGTATAAAACAATCCTACTAACTCTAGATATCAAGATATATGTAAAAAAAAAAAAAGATAATTAAATAAAACGCATTGGATCTACACTACTGTTCTGAAGTTTGGGGTAAGTACATTTTTTCATTTTTTTTTTGAAAAAGGTTCTTTTGCTCATCAAGACTGCATTTATTTGACCAAAAATTCTACAAAAACTGAAATATATAATAATTTACAAAAACTGTTTTCTTTGTCAATGTATAATGTAATTTATTTCCATGTTCCAAGTAGTTTTTTTCAGCTTTTATGTGAATTAGAAATATTTTGCAGTGATAAAAAGAGACAGTAGTGACAGGATTTATAACAATTTCATGCATCCTTGCTGCATATACACACACACGTATGTACACACACGCACGCACGCACGCACACACACACACACACACACACACACACACACACACACACACACACACACACACACACACACACACACACAATATGTTCTTCTCTTCTGTATGTTAAGTAGATAGGAAGAATAGTCCATGATTGGAACATGACATATATAAAGCAAAACATCAAACTATGAATCCATCACTAATTAGGGCCTGCAGTAGTGTATTATATGTGGTATAATGATTCATCAGACCTGTACAGCGTCCTGTAGTTCCTGCTCATTGTTCAGCAGCTCTTTATTCACTAGAAAATAAATAAATAAAATACACAGACACACACATTTAAAAAATATATATGTGACCCTGGACCACAAAATGTAGTCTTAAGCGTCAATTTCTCAAAATTGAGATTATACATCATCTGAAAGCTGAATAAATAATCTTTCCATTGATGTATTGTTAGGATCAGACAATATTTAGCTGAGATACAACTATTTGAACATCTGGAATCTGAGGGTGCAAAACATAAATATAAATATTGAGAAAATCGCCTTTAAAGTTGTCCAAATGAAGTTCTTAGCAATGCATATTAATAATCAAAATTGAAGTTTAAGAAATGTACTAAATATCTTCATGGAACATGATCTCTACTTAATATCTTAATGATTTTTGGCATAAAAGAAAAATCGATAGTTTTGACCCATTTTCTATTATTACTATAAATATTCCCCAGCGACTTAAGACTGGTTTGGTGGTCCAGGTTCATATGTATATATATATTTAAATATTTTTTATATTTCAGCATAAATTTGGATTTAAATATTTGTAATGTTATAAATGCTTAAAAAAATATCTATTTATTTGAAATATAATTGATATATATATATATACACAGCAAGTGTACTGGTACAAAATAGATTTACGTGTATTTTGGAACATATTTTATCAATAATGTTTTTGCTGTATAGGTTATTTCTCATTAAGATTCTAGCAGTGATGTGTGTTTGTGTGTGTTTGAGGAGTTTGGATGATGCAAACACTATAACCATAGAAACAGAACAGTTTACCACGCTGGGGATAAAACCGCTTCTCCACGTCTCACCTGGGACCGGATGAGGTTCGAGCGCCGCAGTCTAAACACATCCATTCACTCATTCACTAGCATGTGTTTTTCCCTCATTCACTAGCATGTGTTTTTCGCTCATTCACTAGCATGTGTTTTTCCCTCATTCACTAGCATGTGTTTTTCCCTCATTCACTAGCATGTGTTTTTCACTCATTCACTAGCATGTGTTTTTCCCTCATTCACTAGCATGTGTTTTTCCCTCATACACTAGCATGTGTTTTTCCCTCATTCACTAGCATGTGTTTTTCCCTCATTCACTAGCATGTGTTTTTCCCTCATTCACTAGCATGTGTTTTTCCCTCATTCACTAGCATGTGTTTTTCCCTCATTCACTAGCATGTGTTTTTCCCTCATTCACTAGCATGTGTTTTTCCCTCATTCACTAGCATGTGTTTTTCCCTCATACACTAGCATGTGTTTTTCCCTCATCACTAGCATGTGTTTTTTCAGCATGTGTTTTTCCCTCATTCACTAGCATGTGTTTTTCCCTCATTCACTAGCATGTGTTTTTCCCTCATTCACTAGCATGTGTTTTTCCCTCATTCACTAGCATGTGTTTTTCCTCTCACTAGCATGTGTTTTTCCCTCATTCACTAGCATGTGTTTTTCCCTCATACACTAGCATGTGTTTTTCCCTCATTCACTAGCATGTGTTTTTCCCTCATACACTAGCATGTGTTTTTCCCTCATTCACTAGCATGTGTTTTTCCCTCATTCACTAGCATGTGTTTTTCCCTCATTCACTAGCATGTGTTTTTCCCTCATTCACTAGCATGTGTTTTTCCCTCATTCACTAGCATGTGTTTTTCCCTCATTCACTAGCATGTGTTTTTCCCTCATTCACTAGCATGTGTTTTTCCCTCATTCACTAGCATGTGTTTTTCCCTCATTCACTAGCATGTGTTTTTCCCTCATTCACTAGCATGTGTTTTTCCCTCATTCACTAGCATGTGTTTTTCACTCATACACTAGCATGTGTTTTTCCCTCATTCACTAGCATGTGTTTTTCCCTCATTCACTAGCATGTGTTTTTCCCTCATACACTAGCATGTGTTTTTCCCTCATACACTAGCATGTGTTTTCCCTCATTCACTAGCATGTGTTTTTCACTCATACACTAGCATGTGTTTTTCCCTCATACACTAGCATGTGTTTTTCCCTCATTCACTAGCATGTGTTTTTCACTCATTCACTAGCATGTGTTTTTCCCTCATACACTAGCATGTGTTTTTCCCTCATTCACTAGCATGTGTTTTTCCCTCATACACACTCTGTAATTCCTCAAATTAGAGCTGCTTTGCTATTCATGAATTTACACCGCAGCGGTTAGAAGGCAGTGCTTTACATGCTTTGCTTCACTTAAACATGCAAAACCATTTCTAATTGCTAGATAATTATTATGCATGCCGTGTTTATGAGAGGCTATATTTGTAGTTTTAAAAATGCATGTTACACCTCAGGACTACAAGCGAATACGTGAAGGAAAAGAAAATTCATTGAAATGATGAAAAATAACAAGTTACGTGACCTAAAATATTGTTGTTTGCAAATACACTACTGTGCAAACGTTTGGGGTCAGGAAGATATTTCTTAGGAAAAGGATACTTTTATTTAGCAAGGATGCATTCAATTGATCAAAGTGACAGTGAAGACATTTATAATGTTACAAATTATTTCTATTTCAAATAAAGGGCATTCTTTTGAACATTCTATTCATTAAAGAATCCTGATAATGAAAGCATATCACTGTTTCCACAAAAATATGAACTGTTTTCAACATTGAGAATTAATCAGAAATGTTTATTGAGCAGCAAATCAGCTTATTATAATGATTTCTGAAGACTAATGATGCTGAAAATTCAGATTTGATCTCAGAAATCAATTACATTTGAACAGATATTCACATAGAAATCACTTAATTTAAATTGCAATAATAGTTTCTGTTTGTATTTTTACACAAAGACAAACCATGATGTTAAACCCGTGTGTAATACACAAACTCAAGCATCATGTCTCTTCAGGGCGCTCCCTCCACGCCTCCAGGTCCATTGATGGGACGTCCCCGCAGGAGAGAAAGTCCTCTGGGTCAGATGCCCGTCTGAAGGCGTCCAGAGGAACCCGTGTCACGCCGCTGTTGTCACAGATCACACGAGACAGAGAGTGTGTTTGTAGTTCCTGTCTTTGTTTTGGGGAAAACACACCGGGATGTTCCCACCAGAATCTGAAGCACCAGAAATATCAACAGCTTGAGTCGTGTGATGCTTCTTATCAGTTTGACAAACACAAGTCAAATCATTTTCTTATTCAGTATTTTTGTCTTGTTTTCCAGTGCATTATTGGAATTATTAGTTTGAAATTGATTGACGAGTCTTTTTGATCGATTCACTCAAAAGAATCAGTTCATAAGCAACTCTTATGAACTGGTTCAGTTAAAAAGACAGTCATTTGTAGTTTCAATTCATCTTAATGTTTAATATTTTTCATTAAAGAACCATTTATGATAAACTCTGATCTGAATGAGCCTTATGTAGACCAATAACTCAGTGGTTTGGAAGTTAGTGGTTTTGACCGAATCACTAAAAAGAATCAGTTCATGAAAGTTGCTCCAGTTAGGACTATAACCACGACTCTTATGAACTGGCTTTTTTTTGAGGAAATCAGTCAAAAGGTCAGTAATTTAAAATACTAACCAAAAAAAAAAAGCTTTAAATTGATTGACGAGTCTTTTTGACTGATTCGCTCAAAAGATCCAGTTCATGAGAGTCGCACTAATTGAACTACAACTCTTACATTGAACTAGTTCTTTTGAGAAAATCAGCCAAAAAGACCTTTAGTAATTTCACTAAACAAACAAAAAAAGTAACTTAATATTTGTATTTATTAAAAGAAACCTATTTCTGATAACAAAACTCTGATCCGAATGAGCCCTAATCAAACCAATAACTCTTTTGTTCATGACTTGTGAGTCTTTTTGACTGATTCGCTCAAAAGATCCAGTTCATGAGAGTCACACAAACAAGACTTAAGTCTTCTGGCATCTGAAGGAAATGGATCTTGATATAAGAATGCTCAGACGTTTGGATGCCGAAGCGAACGCTGTGTGACTGTATCTGAGCAGCGCACCTGTCACCTTCTCTTAGCGTCTTCATCTGTTTCCCGATCAAGCATGTGAACAGCGGGCCGGTCCTGGCGCCGGACTGCGGACGCTCCAGCAGGCCTCCCAGCCACACGTCTGTGTTGTCCGGATGGCCGTACACCTCCATCATTTCCTCCACCTCGATGAGATCCCATCTGGTGTCAGCTCGGTCAAACCCACAGAAAGCCCTCCAGTCATTGTAACCTGGAACAGAACAGATCACCTGTTTATTAAATACCAGATAACAGTATGAACGTGAAGAAGTCAACTCTGGTTCTGATTTAAATCCTCTAAAAATGCATGACTCATTATTCCAGTTCATAAGAGTTGTAGTTAGCGTGACTCTCTTGAACTGATTCTTTAGAGTGAATCGATCAGACTCACGAATCAGTTCAAACTAATGAGTTATTGGTTTGCTTAAGGCTCATTTGTTATCAAAAATTGTTCTTTGATTAAAAATATTAAATCATAAGATAAGTTACAAATTGTCTCTTCCTTTAATAAAAATAATATAAAATATATATATTTTTTGACTGATCTCCTCAAAAGGCTCAGATCCATTAAATAATATTAACAGAAGCACAGTTTGGATTTTAATAATGTTACAATATGTCGAAATTAACATTAATGTGGAAATATTTTGTTAGCTTATGCTAACTAATGTAGTTAACTACTGTTAACAAATAGAATCTTATTGTAAAGTGTTACCAGTTAATTTATAATAATTAGAATAAACAAAATTAATGTTCATCTTCATATATTTTATTTTTCATTAAATAACCAATTATGATTACGAAACTCTGGTCCGAATGAGCCTTCAGCAAACCAAAAACTCATTAGTTTGAATTTAAGTCTTTTTGACTGATTTGCTCAAAAGATTCAGTCACTTAAATGAAACCGGTCATTAGAGTCGCACTAATTGGAATTTAATTGCAACACTTATGAACTGGTTCATTTGGGGAAAACATTCCATAAGACGTAATTATAGTAATTGTACTTCAACAATTCTCTTGTTGTTGTTTTTTTCGAGAAAATCAGTGCAGCGTTACTGATTAAGCATCTACATTTGTATTTCACTTTTAGTTATTTTACTATATTATTCAATAAAAATGACATTTTTGAGGAAATCAGACCAGTGTTATGTTAGTATCATTGAAATACTATTATAAT
Source organism: Schizopygopsis malacanthus (assembly GCA_027474115.1). Classification (NCBI taxonomy): domain Eukaryota; kingdom Metazoa; phylum Chordata; class Actinopteri; order Cypriniformes; family Cyprinidae; genus Schizopygopsis; species Schizopygopsis malacanthus. The sequence continues at coordinate 2,986,433 of CM049880.1, read as the reverse complement.
TTTTATTAATAGTTTTATTAAATTTTTATTTTTTATATTTTCTGTTTTCTTTTTAAGTTTTAGTAATTTTTGAAAAGTTTGTTTAAAACATGTCTATATAGTTTTTATTCATTTTGTTTTCAGTTTGAGTTATTTTAGTACAAAGTTGAAATAAATGAAAATAAAAAAATGCATTTGAAAGTAGCTGAATTTTATTACATTTAAAATGTATTTCGTTGAGAGTATTTTATTTCCAGTAATGTCAGTAAACAGTAGTATACAGTTATTAAATACAAATGAAAAATGTTGAGGAAATCAGACCTGTGTTATCTTAGTATCGCTGTTTTGAATCAATAAAAAAAATAGTTTACATTTAGTTAATGCTTTAGTAATTTTGTTTTCATTTATTTAAAAAAAAATTGTTTTTTTTTGTATTAGTTTTTTACATAAAGTTATTAAATGAAAAATGTATTTGGAAACATAAAGTCATTAAATGAAAAATGTATTATTAAACTAGTATGAAATAAAAAAGGTTTGTTTATTTCATGTCGGCATAAAGGTTAATTATTCAAGTCATATGATATATACACATATATTTCTCAATATGATATATATAGATAATCTCTCTCATCCATCTTTACGAATCATACATCAAGAATATTTACATTTATCATTTGAGCAGACGCTTTTATCCAAAGACAGCTTACAGTGTACAAGTTACATGTTAATGTCATGTAATTACATGTTTTATCTGGGAGTCGAACCTGGGAATTGAACCCACAACCTTTGCGTTGCTAACGCAATGCTCTAACCACTGAGCCACAGGAACACAAAATAAAAGTTTTTTACATAAATATGTGCATGTACAGTGTATATTTATTATGTATATATATATATATATAAACACACACACATGTATATATTTAAGAAAAATATGTTATGTTTATATATTAAATATATTTATATATTATATATTTTATGAATATAAATATATACATGTAAATACATGCAAATATTTTCAAAATATATGCTATATGTGTGTGAATTTATATATGCATAATACATATACAAAACACACACATATATATATATATATATTATTTTTTTTACCGTATAGTTTAGGAATAATAACCCTAATGCACCTGGCAGGCCGTGATCTCGTCCGCGCTGCAGGTTCAGAGCAGCCAGATCCAGAGTGTCTGGGATGTTGAGAACCACCAGTCTTTGGGTCAGTTCTTCTGTCATGAGATGCTCCTGGTTCTGCAGGGCAGCCGGTCGACCCAGAAGACCCCGCAGGACCGGATCCAGCCCGCCTGAGGAGCACAGAACAAGCTCTCACACATCAACCAGCACACAAACACAGTCTAACTCAAAGCTACTAACTAATGTCCCTGGTAAACAGGATCACCAATGATCTCTATCAATCAGCTTGTATGTAAAATGTCCTCTAGATGTGAAACTGATCTCAACTTCAAACTATAAAGCACTCTGTTACCAGCCAAATGAGAGAAATTATTCAGTGCTTCATTAATGAGTCTGCCAGGAGCTGCAGTAATAATTTAATACTGACATGTTCATTATTTCTGTCCCTTGCCTGGACATGTCAGCATCAATCAGCTGTATAATAAACTATACCTAAAACGCTTTCTTTTCAACACAGACGCATTTCAATATTTTGCATTAGAAGAACATTTGGCAGAAGAAACGTCTACATCACACTTACAAGTTTTCTTCAAATATTAATCTGTGTTTATTGGTCAAGTCAAATCTATTTATATCACAATAAAAAATAGTTTCAGAGAAGCTGTACAGATAATCATAATGTTCATTTTTTAAATATCTAAGTATCTTCATGCCATATTCATACTTATGTAATGTATGTAATATAGTTTACATTTTGCAACACGGCAGGCAATCATGCATTTGAGATTTGCTTCCTAGTATCTAATATCTCATGAAAGAGTGTATAAATAGTATGCCAAATAAAAACGAAAACTCGTGGTATTGATACGAAAAAAATGGACTTTGGCGTGTGTATGCTATGCGATGAGTAGGATTAGGGTTGTGGGGTAGATGCGTATAACATGCACGCGAAAACTGCGTATCATATGCATGCCAACAAATTTAATATCATATGCACTCGAAAATTGCATCCCAAACATGTTTGTATCATATATATTACAAAGTACGTTTTTCGTATCAATACCACAAGTTTTAGTTTTCATTTGGCGTACTATTTATATGCATTTTCATGTGACCGGGCTCAGTATCTTGTATACTGAGTTACCCAGTATCTATATTGTATACATACTCACTATATTGTTATATTTAGCTTTTTAATGAAAATGTTTTACTTAAATAAAAATGACAAAATTACCGGTAAAATTTGTCTTTTTAAGTATTTATATTTAGTTTCATTTATTTTCACATATACATATGCTTTTAATAAGTTTCGACTTAGTCTCTTTGAATTGTTTTCCAGCTAAAATATATAAAAATTGTTCAAAGAGGGTGAATTTACTTGAGAAGCAACACAGCGTTAAGTCTTACCGCACTGGCAGATTTTATATTTTGATACTGTAAGTATAAATAAGTTAAAAACAAGTTAATAAATCTGCCAGTGCATTAAGACAAAATACATGCATAATAACTAATTTATTTTAGATAGTATATCTATAATTAATATTTTTTATTATATATATATATATATATACATACAGTATCTCACAGAAGTGATTACACCCCGCACATTTTAATAAATATTTAGTTAGAGACCTTGCGCTCCTCCACCTTTTGTTTGAGGATGCCCCACAGATACTCAGTAGGGGTCTGGAGACATGCTTGGCCCGTCCTCCACCTTTACCCTTAGCTGCTTTAGCAAGGCAGGGGTCGTTATCATGTTGGAATACTGCCCTGCGGCCCAGTCTCCGAAGGGAGGGGATCATGCTCTGCTTCAGTATGTCACAGTACATGTTGTCATTCATGGTTCCCTCAATGAACTGTATCTCCCCAGTGCCGGCAGCACTCATGCAGCCCCAGACCATGACACTTGTTTTGTACTCCTCACCTGGTTGCCGCCAGACACGCTTGACACCATCTGAACCAAATAAGTTTATCTTGGTCTCATCAGATCACAGGACATGGTTCCAGTAATCCATGACCTTAGTCTGCTTGTCTTCAGCAAACTGTTTGCGGGCTTTCTTGTGCATCATCTTTAGAAGAGGCTTCCTTCAGGTACGACAGCCATGCAGACCAATTTGATGCAGGTGCGGTGTATGCTCTGAGCACTGACAGGCTGACCTCTGACCTCCTTCAACCTCTGCAGCACTCATACATCTATTTCCCAAACACAACCTCTGGATATGACGCTGAGCACGTGCACTCAACTTCTTTGGTCGACCATGGCGAGGGCTGTTCTGAGTGGAACCTGTCCTGTTAAACTGCTGTATGGTCTTGAACACCGTGCTGCAGCTCAGTTTCAGGGTCTTGGCAATCTTCTTATAGCCTACGCCATCTTTATGTAGAACAACAATTATTTTTTTCAGATCCTCAGAGAGTTCTTTGCCATGAGGTGCCATGTTGAACTTCCAGTGACCAGTATGAGAGAGTGAGAGCGATAACACCAAATTTAACACACCTGCTCCCCATTCACACCTGAGACTGAGTAACACTAATGAGTCACATGACAACCTAACCGGGGAGAGAAAATAGCTAATTGGGTCCAATTTGGGCATTTTCACCTTCGGGTGTACTTACTTTTGTGGCCAGCGGTTTAGACATGAATGTCTGTGTGTTGAGTTATTTTGAAGGGACAAAAAAAAAATTATGTTATTGTTATGTTATTGACAAAATTGTTATACAAGCTGTACACTCACTACTTTACATTGTAGCAAAGTGTAATTTCTTCAGTGTTGTCAAGAAAATATATAATAAAATATTTACAAAAATGTGAGGGGTGTACTCACTTCTGTGATATACTGTATGTATATATATATATATATATATATAATTCATATTTAATATGCATATATGATACTTTTACACTTTAAAAGCAAGCAAATCAACGAGGAGTATGATCTTTTTCTGTGTAAGTGGACAGTTCTTGATGAGGATAAACTGGAGAGTGGATCAAACTACAGAGTGATAATCAAAAGTCTGGCTAAACTCGATCGGCCTGGATCTCTGATGGCGTCTGGTTTGATGTTCACCTTCTCTAACGAGTCTCCAGGGGCTGAAGAAGGTCTGCTGGAGGTTCAGCGAGGAGAAGCGCTGGTGTTCCTGGAAGCTCTCGTTGAGTCTCCTGAGCCGCGGTGAGATGGTCAAGTGACCGAAGCGAAACGCAGCCGTGGCGAACACGTTTGACACCGACGGGTTCACGGAGTCGTCATAGCCCGCGTACGGCCCGACATACTCGTCAAACGCCTCCTGACCCATGATCTTAGGAATGTAGTCCCTCATGGATATGATCTGCAAGAACAACAATATAAAGAGCGAATCAGTATCTCCTTGACAAACCTGCTGAGCTGAGCTGAGCCGAGCTGCCTTGTAGTCATGAGAAAATCATTAGGCGGTGAAACGATGTCCACTCAGACATTGCTGGTAAATGTCACAAATAAGTGACACAGTGAATTAAACATGACATTTTGAAGAAGAAAGACTAAAATAGTTTTTGCATGACACTACAGAATAACACAATACAAAAAAAAAACATACATAAATACAGAGCACACACAAATATTGGCTAAAATATTTTCAGTTAAGTGAATAACATGAACGTGGATTTATGATCAACATTGCTCTTGCTTCTTTGGCAGTTATTTAGCATTATTTATATACTAATATTGTATTTATAGTATAGTATATCATATTTTTTATTTGAACATTTTGAATTAGTTTTATGTTCCTGTTTTCATTGTTGTATTATAATGTTTATTAATATTTTTATATTAGAATTTTAATTTGAGTAATTTTGTCATTTTATAATTTTCTAATTTTTTTGTTTAGCATATTTCGGTTGTTAACTAAGTATTTTAATATTTAATAATTCCTTTAGTTGGCATGACAAGATGTTAAATTTAAATGTTTCATTTAATGTTTATATTTGATTTCGTGTCATTTCTGTTTCAATGAACAAAAACTATTTTTTATTATGTTTTATTTTATTGCATCATAACATGACATAACACAATACTCATATTTGGTGATGAATTTTACACAGGTTAAGCAACAAGAATAAAAATAATAAAAAGCACATTAAAACCCTTTAATTTAGGCATGTTTGTTATTTTTAATATTTATATTTTATTTGGTCATCTTTATTTCTATTAACACATTTATTTTAAGCTAGGTATGTTTATTTTCTTCATATATTTTATTCCATCATCATAACATGTAACATTATTGTTGATTAATTTTATGCAGGTTAAAGGAAGAAACAAAACTTAATTTATTTCAGTTTTAGTTTTAGTAGTTAAACTTTCAGTTTTCAGCCAAGCCATCATTTTATATTTATATTTTATTTTATATAATTTCAAGTCAAATTATTACTTTTTAGGTATTTTAGGTATCACAACACAACATAACATGACTTACATATAATCTGGTGACTGATTTTACACAGGTTAAGGAAATAAATAATAAAACTGTGAATAATAGATTAAGTAATTAAAAGAATAATAGAAGTGGGGAAAGGGATACACATTTTTAATGTTAGTGTTAGTTAATAACAACACTGCATTGTGGATGATCCCTTTTTCAATGGTTGCGATGCTTTCTGGATCATCTTTTGTGCATGCTGCCTAAGAAGTGTGCTGTGATGCTGAGAGATGCCGTCTAGATCACTGTAAAAAGTAATACCTACATCTAACTTATAGAATCCACTGCATTGGATTTTTAAGTTGAGTCAACTTGCAGCCTTTTTTTAAGTATAATAAACACTGAAACAGTACTTAAGACAAACACAACTAAATCAAGTTGAGTTAACTAATAGTACTAGTTTTACTCAGTTAGATAAACCTACATTTCTTGGTAGTTGGCGATCAAGAAACACCCCACAAAAACATACTACGCATGCACATGACGTCACCTTTTTCACAAATTCATGTTTGAAGACACCTGATGTCAACAAAGAAATACCTGAAGGGTAAAATCAATTGTTTCACGTTACCATTATGGTGGTCACTGTTTGCTTTAGTTGGGCTAAAATCTATATTTTTGAAATCTATATTTTTGTTTAAATCTTAATTTCTTTGTGCCATTTTACTAATTTTCAATGGTTAATTTGTAAGCATATCATTTGATTAATTCTAATGAACTTTTATAGTGTTGAATTTAATTAATAATATTGCTTGTAATCTGTTGACACAATTTTATTGAGTAAATATAGTGTATCACTTTTTCAGTGTAGGCAGCTCACTAGGTTTAGCATGAACAATGAGCATCTTTACACCACAAAGAGACATGTTCAAGACACAACGATCAATGGTCTGAACACACTTCTATCAGCCCCAGAGCACTGTATAATGATAGTGTGATCCTGAAAGATGCACACTTCATCTGCTCACTAATGTGAACGACACTCGTCTATCTGGGATTTCATATATTCTGTGAGACGGTGGTTTGGGACGTCCGGTGCCTGCAGATAAGATGAGATCGTACGAGTCTGTCTCGCTGTGATACGCCTCAGAAATCATCCCGTCTTATCGTGTTTATGAAAACAGTCCAGCGTTTCACCTCGAGAGGTGCGGCGTCCTACAGAGAGGTTATACTGGGCTGATTCATTTACACAGAATTCATAAAAAAGCTCATATTTTTTTTTCAGTTTTAGTAATTTTAGGACTTCATCTTAAACTTATTTCTGTTATTTATTTAATAACTATATTATATGCACTTTTATTCCAATTAGCTTTTTTAACAATTAACAATTAATTTTACTGAATCATGATATAATTTATCTATAATTTTATTTAGTGATGAATTTTACACAGGTTAAGAAAATTAAATATATATAAATATATATATATATCAGTTTTAGTTTTAGTCATTTTAGTACTCCAACCTAAACGTATTTCAGTTTTTCATTTAATATTTATATTTCATGTCATCTTTATTTCATTTCAATTAACAAAAACAATTAATTGTATTGCATCCTAACAATAATAACATGACTCATATATGAACTTATTTAGTAGTCAATTTTATACAGATTAAGGAAAGAGAAAAAACTAAAACAACAACAAAAAGAAAAACTTGATTTTGTATTCATTTCAATTTAAGTTTGAGCAATTTTAGTACTTCAGTTTTGACATATTTCAGTTTTTTACCCCTTATTTATTTTATTTTATGTCAGCTTTATTTCAATGAACAAATACACATTTTAGCTATGTTTTATTTAATGTAATTTTATTTCATTTATTTTATTGCATCATAACATAATATGACTTGTAATGAATTTTTCACAGATTGAGGAAAGAAAGAACAACACAAAAGTTATCATTTATTTCTATTTAGGATTTAGTTTTAATCATTTTAGTTCTTCAACTTAAACTTATTTCAGTTAGTTGCAAGCCAACATTTAGATTTTTTAAAATCTTTTTATTTTCAGCTTTATTGGAAGTATGGAACATGCTTTTTTAAATTTAATTTTTTTATTGCAGAACTGTAATATTCTGTGAGACGTGACGGTGGTTTGGGACGTCCGGTGCCTGCAGATAAGATGAGATCGTACGACTCTGTCTCGCTGTGATACGCCTCAGAAATCATCCCGTCTTATCGTGTTTATGAAAACAGTCCAGCGTTTCACACAGAGATGTTTCAGAAGCGTGTCTGACTGACGGAGGGGACGTATAAATCAAACCCGCTGTCTGTAAAAGAGCAGCACTGGAAACTGTGTGAAGTCGGCCCCTGCGGGACGTTGTTAAAACACTGCGCTGTGTTTGATGTGTGCCACATGCTTCTGTACTGCTTCGAGTCCCTTTAATTCACAGAGCCTCAGAGACGCCATGTGTCTTTGATTCGGAGAGGACCAGGCCTTGACTTCCACGCCTGGAGGCCTTTAATCCTTCAATCTCTTCTCTGGCCAGAGAGAGGATCTGATCCTGCTGCTCTGAATCAAGTGATGCCGCCACATTCATCAGGTTCATCATTTAAGTGCTCAAAAACTCGTTCTGTACCGTCCTGCGTCATATTCGCTGCATGAAACTTGCTTACTAATGTTTGGGTGCTGATTCAGAAAACAGTGCGTATTTCACATGTCACACTTTCTTATAAAACGTGCATTTGTAGCATTTTTGCTTTTAAAAACATAAATAATGATATATTAAACAAATAAAAATTGTGTAATTTATTTTTATTTCAGTTTTAGCTTTAGTAAATTTAGTGCTTAAGCTTTACACAATTTGTAGTTATTTGCCAATTTTGTTTTATTTTGTTGAAGTGTTTATGTTTTACAATTAATATTTGTGTTTTATTGAATTTTTGTCAACTTTATTTTTATTAACAAAAATATATTTTTTTAAGTATGTTTTATTTATTTTATTGCACTACAACATAACATTACTTACATAATTTGGTGATTAAATTTAAGGAAATAAATAATTAGTTTTATTTTAGTAATGTTAGTCCTTGAACTTATTTCTGTTATACTGTATATATATATATATATATATTAAAATAAAATAAAATAATTAAATGTTAAAAAAATCTAGTTGGCAAGGCAACATTTCTCATTTTTATTTAGTTTAACTTGATGAACTAAAATAACTACAACTGAAATAACAATGAGTAAAAACAATATAAATACAAATCTTTCTTATTTTGTGAAAAACAACTGATCATTAAAGTTTTTATTGATAGAAAAATATAGTTTAACAAAAATAAAATATGAAATGAGTTGCTAAGGCAATATTTCTTATTTTCATTTAGTTAACCTGATGTACTAAAAATCAATTGATTGATAAAAATCTATAAAAACAACAAACAAATCCCATTAAAACCTAAAAATATTTTTTTTTATTGAATATCTGTTAAATATAATTTATTTCTGTGATGCGCAGCTGTATTTTCAGCATCATTACTGCAGTCTTCAGTGTCACATGATCTTCAGAAATCATAATAATATACTGATTTACTGCTCAAGAAACATTGCTGATTATTATCAATGATGAAAACAGTTGTGCTGCACAATATTTTTGTGGAAGCAGTCATGCATTTTATTTTTCACGATTCTTTGTGAACAGAAAGTTCAAAAGAACAGCATTTATTTAAATACATATTTGGTAACACTATAAATGCTTAATACAACTATTAATTTATTATATTTGCATATTTACATGTTTTTAATATAATAAATATTTATATAATATGTATAATAAATTAATATAATACATATATTATAATATTTATTATATTAATTTCTTGAGTAAGTTTTGATCAGTAGTGCATATTGCACATTCACATAACATGCTATTTACATAACAGCCCAAAAATACATTACCATTATGCATTTACCATATTCATAAAAACACATAATATATGATATCATATAACAACAACAAATGTCCAAAAACTATGATAATACCATAGTATATATACTGCACATCTATTAGTTTTTACTGATGAATAGAAAGTTCAGAAGAATAGCATTTATTTCAATTATTATATATAATATTATATCATAAATTCAACATTATATAACAAATTCAATATTTAAAAAGTATAATTAATATAAGAAATATACATTGTAATATATCATATCATAAATTATAGTACCACAGTATTAATATATATATATATATTTTTTTTTTTACTTATATTCATAAATGTTTATTTATTTATTGCAAATTAATAAACATATATTATTTTAAATAAAAAAACATTTTTTTTATTAATTTAACTATATTTGAAAATTTTTTATATTATATTTGGATTTAATTATAACATTCAAATAAATTGTATTATTTTGTATTTTTTTTTGTTTACTTATATTTACATATTTTTGTTTATTTATTGCAAATTAATAAACATATTTCATCTTAAATAAAAAAACATAAATTTTAATTAATTTAATTATATTTGACTATTTTTAATACTATATTTGAATTTAATTATAACATTCAAATAAATTGTATAATATTTTTTTAGTTTACTTATATTTATATATTTTTGTTTATTTATTGCAAATTAATAAACATATTTTATTTTAAATAAAAAAAACATACATTTTAATTAATTGAATTATATTTGACTATTTTTAATACTATATTTGAATCTAATTCCAACATTCAAATACATTGTATGATTTTTTAGTATATTTCTATATGTTTTTTCATTCGTTTTACATCTAGTTTGAGCTGGTTGTTGCAGTGTATAGTGTGTGTCACCTGATGCAGCGCCCCGATGATCTTGCGCGTCTCCTGATAGATGACCTCTGACCCCCAGTGAGGGTTGAGTCGTGTCAGGCGTGTGGCCAGCCGGTTGTGTTCTCTCACCCAGAGCGTGTGCAGGACAGACAGGGGCAGGATCTCGTTCACCCGGCTGTCACCGGCCGTGAAGCACTCGACCCGCGCCGCCGGCTCCGAGCCGGGCTCCTGGAGACACGCCGACGGCCGCGCGGACACGAAGGGCAAATACGGCCGACCGCCATCGCTGTACTCGCCGTTCACAGCCAGCAGACCTTCAGCACTGGACAGGTTCCTCAGGCTTTTCTCCAGATCTGCCGACGGGCCGTAGACGGTGGACGCGTCGATGAAGGACGTGACTGAATTCATCTGCTGCCGCTGGAGAGCGACGTCTGTCTGAACGTGAACGCAGGCGGGGGAAGAACGGAAAAACGGAAGACAGCTTCTAATGCCGGACAGTTTATCATCTCTGGGAATCTGTGAAAGAGAGAAAGAAATGACTGTATAGGGTTTGCTCAGATTCGGTTAAAGCTTAACGCATTATTATAAATTCATCAAATGTAAGAGTATCAGCCAAATCATCAAAATACTCATTAATAGAAATAGCTCACCTAAAAATAAATGTCATTCATTCTCACTGATGTCACGTCATAATGCACAAGTCATATGGAGCGTTATTGGGAATATATTGAATATCATAGTTCAACTAAGAAACAAATCGTGAATATTGCATGATTTTAAAGTGCTTTCTAGTCTGCCAATTTTTGCAGAGCTGCTTTAAAGCTGTTTTTTATAGAAATATGACACTGAAAAACACTATTTTCACTCAGAAACAGCTAGTACATTTCACAAATAGTTACAAAGAAATGCTCAATAACATATTGAATGTGAAATGTTCAAGCTTTCTAGTCTGCCAATTTTTGCAGAGCTGCTTTAAAGCTGTTTTTTATAGAAATATGACACTGAAAAACACTATTTTCACTCAGAAACAGCTAGTGAATTTCACAAATAGTTAAAAAAAATTGCCAAATAACATTAAATGTGAAATGTTCAAGTATAAAAACATAATCAAATCATCTTTTTTATTTATTGATCTATTTATTTTTACACTGCAGTATGGCTTAAATGATGTTCATCTGATTACAAATATTTTAAGCCATATTAGAAGAAAATACGTAACTATAGAGATATTATAAAGATAAATAGCATTACAAACTCACTTAGAAATGAGTTCACTTACAAGTGAAACAACGTTCACTCAGAAATTGCTGGTTAATTTCTCACATAATTACAAAGAAATTAAAAATAACACATTTAATTAAAGCATGAATTTGACGTAGAAATGTGTCATTGAAGTTTGAATTTTAAAGTAGAAAATACCATTTTGAATTTGCTTGTAAAACATACCACAATAATCTTTGTTTTATTTACAAATGTATATGTATATATATTTCAGTGTAGTATGGTTGAAATGATGTTCATCTGATTGAAAATGAATATAGAGATTATTATGCAAGTATAGATAAATAGCATCATAAACAAACTGAACAAAAGTATTTACTTTGAAAATATCTTCACTCAGAAATTGCCAGTATTTCACAAATAATTACAAAGAAATGACAAGTAAAATTAATTTAACATGACATTTTGAAATTTGAAGTAGAAATGTTGAAGGTTTTTTTTATGTAGAAAATTAGAAAGGAGAAAGACTGAAATCATATTTTCTTCTAAAACATATTAATATTTGTTTCATTTATGACTTATGAAAATAATGTTTACAGTAAAATACGTTTAAAGTGATGTTCCTCTGACCATTTTAGTATAAAATAGAGAGACATTATAGAAGTATAGATAAATAGAATTATAAACATACACTAAAAAACATTTAGAGTAAGATATACAAGAAATTATTTATAAATTAATTTGACTCAAAAATTGCTAGTTAATTTCACAAATAATGAAATAACAGAGAAACAGCAAATACAGTAACACACTGGATTAAATATGAAATTTGAATTTTGAATTGGAAAGACTGAAATAGTATTAATATATATAGTAGTTATAAATAGTGTATGCATATATAAATGTACCTGCATTTCATGTCATCATTAACCAACACTGCATGCATTACTAATGCATCGTTCAATTATTGAAATATTAACTTAAAACCGTGTGGGGGTGTGGGAATAAATATTTACATATTATATTATAAATATATAAATGATTGAAAAACAAAAATTATTTTAGGTCAAAGTGATGACTGCCGTATTCATGTGCTTTAATTGTCTGTCCTCGTTTAATGTCTCCATCCTCATTAACATACTGATCTGAGAACAGCAGCTAGGACTTTCCCACAGTTTCTGTGTGCAACGGAAGAAGAAGAAAAACTCATACAGGTTGTAAATGATATATGCGGGTACACAAATATTAATTTGTGGCTGAACCGTTCCTCCTATGAATCTATGCATGTGCAAATTATCAATAAAAAATGAAATCGATGCAGGATGCATAAGATTGGTGTGTTAAAGATCAATATTGAGATGAAACTAACTCTATATGCACATACACTGCAAAAAATGCTTTTCTAGCTTAGACTTGAAACAAGCAAAATAATCTTGTTTTCTGTTTGAAATCATATTATTTTGCTTACCCCATTGGCAGATTATTTTGCTTGTTCTATGCAAAACCTCACTTAATTTTAACTTGTTTTTTCTGAAAACGAGACAATCATTTTTACTTGTCTAGAAAATCCTCCTTGATTTAAGAGTTTTTAGATATTTTGGCTGGAAATAAGACAAAAAGTATAAGCAAGAAAAGCATTTTTTGCAGTGTAGACTGTGAGCTTCATTTCCATGTTATATGACTCGCCGTCCTGGATGTGTTGTTAATTTGCTCATGAACACAACATCCATTCTAGATCATCTTCTAAGTGCATCGTGGAAATCAAGCTGAACACTTCGACTGTAAAAGCTTCTCTACATTTACAAGTCCTGATTGTGCATTCAAGCTCAGGTTTGCCACAGATCTCGTCCGGTGAACAGCAGCTGCAGCAGCACCTATGAAATAAGTGCTGAAATATACTTCTATTAGATATGCTAGAGTTCTGCTCACCAAATCCGCATTTATTTGATCAAAAATACTGTCAAATTTGGACATTTTTTACCGTTCAAAACAACGGTTCTCTATGTGGAAATATTGTGAAATAAAATGTATTTCTGTGAAGCAAAGCTGTATTTTCAGCATCATAACTCCAGTCGTCAGTGTCACATGATCTTCAGAAATCATTGTAATATACTTTAATGCTCAAGACACATTTCTGATTATTATCAATGCTGTAGACTATTTTTGTGGAAACGTGACATTTTATTTTTCGTGATTCATTGATGAATAGACAGCTCAAAAGCAGCATTTATTGAAATATATTTTTTTATTTGTAACTTTGTAACATTTGAATGTCTTTGTTTTCAATCAATTTAATGCATCCTTGCTGATTAAAATGATTATTTTATTTAAACAATCTTACTAATCCAAACTTTTGAACAGTATATGTATTCATATCAGTGTTATTCTAGTATCAAGCAACGCATGGTTTTAATTTCAGTTCCAGATTTAGTTATCTATAATAATAATCTTGATTCATCTTTCCCATCCAATTACTCCCAGTGTATAATATGAAGTTCTGTAATTTCATGTAGACTTTCAATGAAAGTCCATCAAGTCTCGAGAGTTTTGAAAGAATGACTTCTGAGCAAACGTGCACGATGGATCACATCTTTCAGTTTATTTCCAGCCAGTCAATCAGGTGGATGCTGCATGAAGCTGTGTGTTAGTATGCAGTGTGTGGCTCCGGGTGGGCAGGAATAAAATGGTATTTTGTATATCTATAGAAGTGTCCTCGTCGCCTCTGGCTGGGGACAGTGAGATTACTTACAAACCGGGACAGTTTTATGAGCATTTCCAGCCCCGGAGGATCCAGAAACACCAACAAAAAGGTGCTGCCGTGACCCCCATTTTCAACGGCGTCTGCGGTTCGCCGGAGATAAAGAAGTAATCAATGCGATATATTTTCTTTTTAATTATAGGCCTCAGCCACGTTCCCGGATTCATCTTCGTTGTTCCGAACCAGCAGTCCTGACTCGAATATATTCCCGTCTGACTCATCGACAGCGGGCGTCAGGATCAGACAAAGAGAGCGCGAGACAATGAGCAAACGCGTGGCATTTTATCTGTTTCAACTAAATGAACTTCTGTCAATGAAGCTGTAACCTGCTCCCACAGGGTGTCAAAGCCTGAGATAATTCTAATGACATGTCTGGGGGAATGTCTTATCCAGTCAATAGCACAAAACTAGCTGCCGGTGACTCGTGTGTGAAAATAGATGCTGCTCGTGATTAATAATAATAATACACAGCAGCAGAGACTGAGCATATATGGAGAATAATGAATGAGACGCTCAATATGGCAGCGGTAAGCCCCGCCCTCAAAATCAAAAGAGCCAATCACAGTGCTGGTGAAGGTTCTGAACGCGGAAGTAATATAATATAACATGACAACTACGAAAATGATGTTGAAAAGCACGTGGAGCCATAGTTTCATCACTTTAGAGTTTTTTCAGTAAAGGACCTGTCATAGTTTAATGAGTGGGAAGATGACGTGAAGGGATGCCTGGTTAACTGCACTGAAAACAGATGAGAGCGCGATCGGGGGTTTGTCCACAGAATGATAAGAGCAAACATTATTTTATTATTTAACACTCGGTATTTTAACTTAAGTGCTGCAAGCCATGTACACAGCGCCGGACATGAACGTACTTTAAAGGAATTCCTAGCTTATTGCCGATACTGTGGCAGCCTAAAACAGCAAAGCTTAACCCGCTGCACATTTCTATATTTAGTTATATTCCCGCTTTAACGGATTTCTATGGAGACCGGAACACGAGAGCACCAAACGGAAGTTAGAATCCGTCATGGCGCCGCTCCTCGATTACTCAGGAAAAGAAACGCTCACTTCACATTTGGTTCCGTTAAGAACCTTATAAGGTCTTGTTAGCTACACATCATCTGCATTGATTTAAGTTATGTTTTCATGCCAACAACATTTCTTCAAGCATCAATAAATTCAAGTATTAGCATAAAACATTCAATTATTTATAGACTAAAGAAGTTATTATAATGTAGAAATAAAGCTGACATGAAGCCGACATAAAATAAAATAAAACAATTAAATAAGAATATTATATGAAAATTTACTAAAATACTTAATAAAATAAAAGCTGTATGGCAAAAATGATTTTTTAAATGACAAAAGCACATCAAATTATTAAAACTCAAGCTAAACTTTAAATGTATAGAACCTTCTATTGATGCATATAAGTTTTATTTTAATGCCAAAAGCATTTCAAACATATTTGAATTAAATTCTTAACATCAATAATTCAAATATTAGCCTAAAATAATTATTTTTTACTGATAAATATATTACTTAAATATTTTTTAATAATGTACATTATTATATAAATAATAAAAAATGAAATAATATTAGATGAATTTTTTTTAGAAAAAAATTAGAAATTATAACTAACTGAAAAAAGTACTAAAATCGCAAAAACTAAAACCGAAATAAAAATAAAGCTATAAAATAATTACAATGATAATAATAAAAATTACAAAAGAACATGAAATTACTAAAACAACATATTGTTTGGCAATGTCAGATTTTTTAATGTTCCTCCAATCTCATTTAGTAAATTACTTTTTAAAGATTTAAAGATGTTTTCTTTGGATTGTTTGATACTCAAAAGAGAATATCAGAAATATACCAATTTTGTTTCCTGCAAATTTGTTTTTTTCAGATAGCCTGCCCTAGATGAACAAAAATCTGGCTCTAAACTGATATTTTAAAAAAAAAAAAATCAAAAATATTTTCAACTCAAATTTTCATCTCTAAAATGTCCTCCTATGTGTCCTCTTAAGGTGTAACAAAATTACTAAAACTAAACCTAAAATGAAAACTGAAAATATCTAATTAAATGCTAATTCAAATATTAATACCATAACAGCATAAAATGA
The DNA here is from genome assembly GCA_027474115.1 of Schizopygopsis malacanthus. Taxonomy (NCBI): domain Eukaryota; kingdom Metazoa; phylum Chordata; class Actinopteri; order Cypriniformes; family Cyprinidae; genus Schizopygopsis; species Schizopygopsis malacanthus. The sequence continues at coordinate 2,969,989 of CM049880.1, read as the reverse complement.
TAAAATAATACTGTCACTAACTTGAAAATTACTGTCATCCAGCATGATTTGAGCTACAGAAGCTCAATAATAAGTTGTATTTGTGAATTGATATGGATCATTACGTGTCTCGTCCTGTATTTCAGGAAGCTACAGCGTTCTCAACGCTGTCTGGCACAACTAAACGTGACTGTAAAGCACAGTTGTGAGTTACCTGCATTGGGAAGCAGGGCTCGGCGTTGCTGCAGGTGTGCAGACAGTCCCGTCCCGATGAGAAGGCACTTCGGCTGGAGCTCTGAGGAGTGAAGGAGATGTCGTGGGCGATGTACTGACCCCAGTCCACCAGCATCTGGGAATAAGTGCTGTCCTCCAGGACGGCCATGCTGGAGCCACGCATGAATTTATTACTCACTTCTCGAACCTCAAAACATAGCAAAAGAGAGGGACTTCAAGATGCATTTCATCCCTCAGTTTTACACTCAAACACGTTCTGCTGAACATAGGCTACATATAAGCATAACCTGTGTAATACTTACTGTGTTTAGGTGTTTGAAAAGCCTGACATATGAAATAATAGTCTGACATTTTATATTTAATAGAACAGATTATTAAACTTTTAGACAAATGAGAATCTAAAAAAAACATGTTTATTGTTAAATACCATATTTGATACATCACACACACATCAGACAGACACACACACACACGCACACACACGCACACACACAGACTCAGACAGACACACACACAACACACACACACACACACACACACACACACACACACACACACACACAGACTCAGACAGACACACACACACACACACACACACACACACACACACACACACACACACACACACACAGACTCAGACACACACACACACACACACACACACACACACACACACACACACACACACACACACACACACACACACACACACACACACACTCTCTCTCTCTCTCTCCCTCCCTCGGTTGTCTATCGAAATCCGATGACGTCGTCCACACCTTTAATGGTGATACTTTTGATGACTAAACACTGGACCCACACACTCTATTGCAGGTGGGGTATACTGTATGTATGTAATGGTAGTTGTGGTGGCAGTCATGGCTGTATTTCTCCTGGCTTGCTTCTGCTGTCTTATGGTTGTCCTCTCCATCTCGAGTGTATGAACCCCATCTCTATTCAGTTTTGCCAGATGGTACGGTCAGCAGCAACATCTTCCAGGTCCTCGGGTCTGATCTTACACTTCTTCAGGCGTTCTTCATCTGATCCATATATCGCTTCCTCGGCCCCCCCAGCTGAACGTCGACCATGATGCAGCTGGCTGTAGGGCACTCTGCGGGGCAGGAGACATGGGGGCATCCTTATCACATGCCCCAACCACTGCAGCTGGCGCTGGGTGATCATGTTCTCAATACTTCTACAGTTGGTCTTTTTAAGTATTTCAGTGTGAGGCACATGATCCCGCCAGATAACTCCCAGAATGCACTGAAGGCAGATTATATGAACCGCTCTAGGGTCCTGATGTGATAGCCGTAGGTTACACAAGCTTCACAGCTATAAAGGAGTGTGGTGACGCAGACCGCTTGGTATACGACAACTTTTGAGGAAGGATGAAGATTCTTGTTGTGAAAAACTCTATGCCGAAGTCTCCCAAAGGCAACTGATGCCTGTTTAATGCGGCTCTGAACTTCGTTGTCGATGCCACAGTCCTCAAGGCAAGGCAAGTTTATATTTAGTATAGCACATTTCATACACAGTGGTAATTCAAAGTGCTTTACATAAAAGGAAGTGAAATAGACATTAAAAGTAATAATTAAAAACAAGGAATAAAAAAATTGCATATATTTATATATATATATATACATATTAAACTGATTTTAAATGAATTTAAACTAGTTAAGAATAGAAAATGATTATTCATAGTGCAATCGGCTGGGCTCATTCAACAAATGCACAGCTAAACAGATGAGTTTTGAGTCTGGATTTAAATGTGGCTAATGTTTTAGCACATCTGATCTCTTCTGGAAGCTGATTCCAGCTGCTGGTGGCAAAAAAGCTAAAAGCGGACTCCCCTTGTTTTGTGTGAACCCTTGGTGTTTCTAACTGACTCGATTCCTACTGATCTGAGTGCTCTGTTAGGTTTATATTCAGTGAGCATGTCTGGTTCTAGTCAGAATCCTGCAGCAGCGTTCTGGATGAGCTGCAGCTGTCTAATGGTCTTCTTTGGAAGGAGTAAAGAGCAAGCACGCTATGTGATAGTTTTTTAATAATAAATCTTTTGATGTTTGGTTTGGTCAGCTTCATGCAGCAGTGTTGGATGACTTTGCAGCTTCCTAACGCTGCTTCTTTGGAAGGAGGCCATTACAATAATCCACCCTGCTGGTGATAAAGGCATGAACAAGTCTTGACTGGAAACAAAACATCTAATTCTTGCAATGTTTCATCCTCAGCAAGAATACTCCCCAGATATTTAAAAAGATGGCACTACTGAAATCTGTTCATCCCCAACAGAGAAGGCAGGTAGTGTGGGTGGGACATTGGTACTCCATTGGCAAACCACTTCTGTCTTGGTGGTGTTGACAGTCAGCCCCATCCTGCTGTATGCCCTAACCGCTACAGCAAGAACAGTTTGAAGATCCTTTGGAGTATGGGCAACAAAAGCACAGTCATCTGCATACTGCAGCTCTAGGACCTGCTCTCGACAAATTTTTTTTGGTTGCCTGTAGCCTCCTAATATTGAAGAGGTTGCCGTCTAGTCTGAAGTCTACTGCTACGCCACTGCTATCTTGTTGTGGATAATCTTGCAGGAACCATGAATGGTGGAACCATGAATGCCAACATCTACTGTGACATACTGAAGCAGAGCATGATCCCCTCCCTTTGGAGACTGGGCCGCAGGGCAGTATTCCATCATTATAACAACCCCAAACACACCTCCAAGATGACCACAACCTTGCTAAAGAAGCTGAGAGTAAAGGTGATGGACTGGCCAAGTATGTCTCCAGACCTAAACCCTATTGAGCATCTGTGGGGCATCCTCAAACAGAAGGTGGAGGCGCGCAATTTGCTGGAAAATAATGGTGGCCACACAAAATATTGACACTTTGGTCCCAATTTGGACATTTTCACTAAGGTGTGTACTCACTTTTGTGGCCAGCGATTTAGACATGAATGGCTGTGTGTTGAGTTATTTTGAGGGAACAGCAAATGTACACTGTTATACAAGCTGTACACTCACTACATTACATTGTAGCAAAGTGTAATTTCTTCAGTGTTGTCACATGAAAAGGTATAATAAAATATTTACAAAAATGTGAGGGGTGTACTCACTTCTGTGAGATACTGTATATTCAGTAAGTGTTCATCTGAAATTATTATACTAAAAGAGCTTTTAGAGCTAAAAAGAAAAAAGTAAATTTGTGACCTTTTTAATGCATCAAATATGATCATTTCATGCATCACATATGATAGGCTTTACAGGGTGAAAAAACAACTCTTACTATAGTAAAAAGACATTTAAACCAAAAAAAGTCTAATATCTTAATAATTTGATGCAGTTGTGCTTAAAAACGAGTACATGAAACCGAGCCCTGCTATGTTGTTTTGTGTGTGGGGGCAGTCAGGGAAACCTCATTATAACCCCTCCGCCAGTGTTTGTTTACCTGTTAAAATGTAATTAAAACCACTAGCAATTAAAGCGCTATGCGCCGACATTAGACAGAAGTATTTTTGCACTCCTGCACAATGTGAGATGTGACAATGTGACCATTTGTCACGGCGCTTCATGCACTGAAGTGCTGCAGCCTTTGCCTCGTTAAAAAAATCGTTTCAGCGACGCTCGTGTTTTCTGCATTTGGGAAGAAGAGGTCGTGCATATTTAAAACAGCGCACAGCGTTGCATATTTAATGCGATAATAGAGCAGGGAAAGGCCAATGTGTCACAGGTAGATGTGAGATCGAGCTCTTCTGAGGTGTTTAATATGCAACGTTTCTCAAGCTTATTTGGCAGACGTTCACAGAGTTTTTAATGTAAATCTTCTGCTTATATATGCAGGATTTAAAAATAAAAAACATCATGCAATATAAACAAGTATACCAGGATTTGATGGACTACATAAACTACTCTCTATCACTCAAAATCAGTCCATTTCTACACGGTTTCTGCAGGTTTTATGAAGATGCATTTAAGACCTGAAAGAGAATATAGTTTAAGGAATAAATCGAAGGAAACTACATATGTCAATATTCTCTCTAAATGTAAATGTCTTGTATTAACACTTCAACGTTTGAAAATACAACTTCAATAGACCTCCATTACTTTATCATTCATTTTACTAATGGATTGCACGTCTTTGCTCCCAATAATTATTTGTTATTGTTTTCCAGTGCAAATGTCAAATGCATTATTAAATAAAATATATTTACTTAAGAAGAACAATGACCTGAGACGTCTTGTTTGTGGTGAAATTGATCAAAACAAAGTGAGTTTATGATTAAAACAAGAACAAATATCTGCCGAGGGGGTGAGAAAATCGATTTAATTCACAGAGAAAACAAGCTGATTTTTCTGACCCCGTTGACAGATATTTGTTCTGGTTTTAAGCATAAATTCACTTGATTTATTTATAATACAAGACTTCATCATTTGCATCTCAAGTAACTGTATCTCAGTTTAAGGATGTTTAGATGTTTATAAAAGGAACAAAAGAAATACTGAGGAAAATATATATATTTTTTTGCAATGCATACAATATTTAATGCCATGAATTTACAAACTTAAGACTTTCTTAAGACTTTAATTTGTGAAAGGGTGAATTAAGACTTTTGAATACCTTTTTAAGACCAAGTAAAGAAAATAACATTTACTGTACCTTCTGATCACAAAATATTTTCACACATTTATTTGAGAAGCAAACTGACCTCATAAAAGCCCTTTTCATGAGAAACTGAATGAAGTCAGTTTATGATTAAAACAAGGACAGATATCTGCTAATGAACTCATAAATGCAATAGTTCATAAGGAAAGCGAGTCCGAGTTGATTATTTAAACCCCACTGACAGATGTTTGTTCTTGTTTTAAGCATAAACTCACTTCATTTCGTTCAGTTTCTCAGAAAACAAGACTTCATATGTTCAGTTTGCATTGCAAATAAATGTATCTTGATTTAAGATTGTTTAGATATTTGTACTGGGAAACCAAACAGAATTATACTGATGAAGATGTTCATTTTTTTTGCAATGCATGCAACAATTAATAACATGGCTTTATGAATTGAAGACTTTCTGCTTCAATGTAAGACCTTTTAAGGCCCTGATTTGTGGAAGGGCAAATTAAGACTTTTACATTTTTAAGACCAAATAAAACATTAAGCAGTACGTCAATATGCTCTCTACTAACTTCCAATATATCTCCATTAGTTTTTCATTCATTTGACTAAAAACATGTCTTGAATAGCTCGGCTCCAAAACACTAGGACATGGAAATAACTCAACTGGACCTTCTGAACACAAAACAGTTCTTCCTCTTCTCTTGTTCTCCAGTGCAAACGTCTAAAGAGTCTTACATCAAGATACATTTATTTGACAACCAAAATTACATGAGAAACTGATGAAAATGAAGTGATTTTCTGATTAAATCAAGAACAAATATCTGCCAATAAACTCATCAAATCAATAAGTTCAAACAGAAAACGTTTATTTGTGACCACAATTACAGAAGTTTGTTCTTATTTTTAAGCATGAACTCACTTAATTTTGTTTAGATTTTTCAGAAAACAAGACTCCATATCTTCATTTTGCATCTCAAGTAAATGTATATTGATTTAAGGATGTTTCGATATTTGTGCTGGAAAACAGAGCAGAAATATTGAGAAGATATTCATTTTAATCACTGCATGCAACATTCAATGCCATGACTGTATAAGACCTTGTGCTCTGATTTAAACCCTTTTTAGGAATTAATTGGTAGAAGGGGTGAAACAAGACGTTTTAAGACTGATTATGACATGAGCTCATTAACATATGAGTGCAATCATTTGCATATCATTTCAGTCCAGTTGCATGGAGTAACTCCTCCCCACAGTGAATGGTTTTGTTTTGTGCATCAGTTCAGTCCGTCTTTCGTGAATTGTGAGGATATTTTTGTGCAGCTCACCAGAGGAAGTGGGAAGCCGTTGTATTGGCGTCCGGCGTTCCAGCCTTTGGGTTGGTTTTCTCCATCCTCGTACTCCGCCGGGAGCCATCTGGACAAGCCGGTGTTGGCTGCTCCCCAAAGCGGTGTTCTTCCTAAAAACACAGAGCATGTGACTGAAAATATCTCATGACATTGCATTTTTAAAGAATATAAGGGAACACCTGCTGTGATAAGAGCGTACAGGTGATGCATTACTGCGATTCATATTCTCACATTATTTGCAACAATGCATTGTACGTCACTAGTCTGTAATTCTACACTGAATGGTCTCAAAATGACAGGACCTGACTAATAATGGCATTGCATACTGTGTATTTCATTTTCTGGCTCAATGCAATGCATAAAATCTCTCACTAACTGAACATAACCAAATATTCTCATTCTTTAAATGTTTTTGCTCATGCATTTTGGATTTGAACTAGAATATCTGAGAACTAAGAACTGCTTAGTTGCCCTAACAGTACTTGACGAATCACAGCATCACACATGATATGTGCATTTTAGAGGCTTTCACCAGATTTATATGCACTTCAATTATTTAGTCATAAATGTAGTACAAATATTCCATTTGGTCTCATAAAAACGGCATGTTTTTACACTTTCTGAAGAAAATGTGAGTGATTTTTGCCTGTGCAAAACTCAAACACCACAGTCAAGTAATTTATTAATATAGTGCTTTATACAATACAGATCATTTCAAAGCTTCACGTTAATAACAACAGTGTTAATGTTGTAAAATTAATCAATTATGAAACATATTTAATTTCAGCTGTAAAGCAGAAGATTAGTGAAATCATTACATTTAAAATATAACATATTTTTTAAATAAAATAGTAAAAATTCAACACTTACTAAAAACTATTAAAATCATAAGAATGTAAAATTTAAATAAACAATTTCCAACAAAACGTTAATCAATGTAATTAAACATTTACTAGAAATGTTTTAAACCATGCAAATATAAAATGATAATAAACACTTTTTACATTAAAACGGTCAAAATACAACACTTTCTAAAAATGATTAAAATCATAAGAATGAAAAATGTAAATAAATAAGTTGCAAAATAAAAGCTAATTGAAATAAAGCACTTACTAAAATGTATTAAATCATAAAAAAGCTAAATTATAATAAATATTTATAAAAAAAACAAAAACAAATCAAAATAAAAGAGTCAACATAAAACACTAAAAATGAATTTAATAAAAAATAAATGTCAAAATTTAAAATATTTTAAAATAAAACTGTCAAAATGTAACATTTATTAAAAAATGATTGAAATCAGAAGAATGTAAAATTGGAAGAAGAAAAGTTTTCTTATGATGTCAAGTCAAAAAGGAAAAAAGTCCATCATGTCAATGTGATATTTTAATAATTATATTTGGGATTTATGAGAACAAACGCTAGCGTATGAAAAACAGTTATAGTGTTTGTCGAGCTCCAGTAATAATTTGGAGAAATGTTTAATAGTATTAGATGCATGTCACACACACTCAACTACTCATAAAATATAGATTTAATCAGCACTAATGATATTTGTGCATTCAAATATATAATTTGAAGCATCAGAACCGGACGGACATGGCACATTTCCTTCTGCAAATGTAAAATGAATGCTATAAATCTTGCTAACCGAGCCAGTGTGGAGAACCGAGATTAATTTCCCCAAAACCATATCAATCATATGCATAATAAAGGAACAGATAAGGAAAATACATATCTGGAGTTTCTTCTGATTTAAATCTGTTTATATGATTACAGACAGCTCTATCAGCTCAATGCAAATGAATCCACGCGGCAAAACACGGTATTTGTGTCTTGTTTGCAGTACAAATATACAGATATTCTTAAATCATGATATATTTACATGATATGCAAAATGACTTATGGTATTGAGTCTTGTTTTCTAAACAATATTTAATACTGAAGTGCATTTGTGCATAAAACAAGAAAAACATCCACCAATGGGGTCGTAAAAATAATCTTAATTCAAAAGGAACATTTTTTTCAGTCTTTTCTGTTTGTTGTATGCAATTTGTTTCTGAAGTAAATGTATCTTGATTCAAGAATGTTTCGATATTTTTCTGCAAAACGAGACAAAAATAGATTATAAAATATTTTTCACAGTCTGAGAAGCAAGCATAAAGTCACTTATATTCATGTTTCTCAGAAAACATGCAAACGTCGTTTTGTTTCTCAAGTAAATGTTTCTTGAGTTCATAACATTTAGATATTATTTGTGCTGGAAGACAATACAATGGAGGGAAATACACGTTTCTTGTGTAGTATTTTGGTATTGTTTTCTTATTTAGTACTTGTGTCTTGTTTTTTAGTATTTTTGTCAAGCACAATTACATGAGATATTAAGTCTTTTTTTTCAAAAAATATCTAAAAATTAAATGAACAGCTTAAAAAAGGACAAATATAGAGAAAAGAAAACAAGATAATTTTTGCTGACCTCACTGGCAGATATTATTTCTTGCTTAATGCATTTTTTTTTTTCAGAAAACAAGATTTAATTTTGGAAATCAAGACAAAAATACTGAAAAGATATATATAGAACATATAATACATAAAATATTAAGTCTTGAAAATATACATCAAAATTAAGTGAAAGTATTATTCAATTTATGCATAAACATCCTAAATAAGAACTGACTTAAAATAGAAAACAGCATTATTTTTCTGACCCAATATACAAATATATTTTTCTTGTTTTATGCCTATACTCATTTCATTTGGACATATTTGTTTCAGAAAATAAGGCATGTAATACAGTATAATACCTTATAAAATCTCACATTATATAATATTTCTCATATATATATATATTGTATATACACTAAAGTGTAGATATTAGAACTTGGAAACAAGACAAAAATAGTGTTTAGGAACATTTTTTGCAGTGCAAATCTCACATTGCAGTTGCAGCAGATGACGTCTTTCATGACCTGTGTGAGCGGGTATGAATATTTAAGGTTTAGACGTTATTTTTATACTGTTAGTGATATTCTCATCTGGTAGAAGCTCTGACCCGCAGGTCATCTTATCATATCAACATGATCCTCTCCACAAAAGGCCGCGGAGCTGTTAACCGAGGTTCTGATTTCTGTGCTCTCAAACGCTGCATTATGGATGAATTATTAAGATGGGAGTCAGATACCTGTTATTGCAGACTCCAGAGATACTGCGGTATTTTCCGTCTTTGGCGCAGGTGGTGGGATGGAGAGTGCGAGGGCATCCAGACAGGTTTGCTATCCGCTCCACTGCCTTCATGGAAAGGAGCTCTTGAAAAGGAGTTAATGTGTTTACGAATGCAACTCAAACACTGAAGGGTAAACAGTCCACTGAGGATTGCGTGGATACAGCACCATTGATTAAATCTGACATTTAAAGCACTTCCGAGATGATGCTTCTGCATTATTCCACAGTTATAGAGCTGGATCTCTATCTAGTACATGCCGTGCAAAATAACACGCTAATACCCCGCAGCGGCCACATCAAGTGTTTAGACACTTATACATGCATTAGATCAAGTGTCACTGTGCTGAGGAGCTTTTATTAAATTGATAGTTCATGCATAAATGAAAATGTGCTTTTAATTTACTCACCTTCAGGTCAGATGTAGGTGATTTGTTTTCTCAGTCGAACAGTAAAGAAGATTTTTAGCTCAAACCGTGGTCCTTGGTGATTCATTAAATGCTAATCAGCAGCTTCCAGCTCTTTGAGAGTCAAATAAAGCATATCATGCAACACTAAACAACTACCAGTGACTTCTGACTATATACTGAGGTCTTATGAAGCGAAACGATCGGTCTGTGCAAGAAACTGAAGATTATTTTACAACAGACCCATGAGCCGCTGATATGAGCATGCATGAACCCAGCGTTGGATAGAGCAGAGTAATGAAAGATTTGATGGTTTCTCATTGTTTGTGTAAAAAGATGAGCTAATGAAGACTAGTTTATTTACTCTATATGCTTTAGATATGTAAATCATCCACATTTCACATCATTATTGGGTGCTTTAATAATAAAGTATAATAATAAAGTGCTTTAATAATGTGTATACTTTACATCATTGGTTGATTATGTTAAATGATCCAAACTCAGTCCTAGAAGGCCGGTGTCCTGCTGAGTTTAGATTCAACTTGCCTCAAAACACCTAAAGTGTCTAGTATGCTCAGATGATGTTTCAGGTGTGTTTGATAAGGGTTGGAGCTGAACTCTGCAGGACACCGGCCCTCCAGGACCACGTTTCAAGACCTCAGTCCTAAAGAAACCGTAGTACAATATAACCTTCCCAAGTAAGGCTGTGTAGCATATAAACACCTTCAGGTCTGTGTATCTGTGTGTGTGCACGCGCATGCATTTGTTTGCTGTTTGCCTTAGGCCATATCTATTTGCTATATAATATATACATCTCCCGGGGATGAGGGATATAGACAGTGTTACAGGTGTTAATTTAGTTCAGTCAGAGAACAAACAATTAATGATTGAAAAATTAAAGAAATTAAAAATGTGAATTTTTTTTATTTGTTTCAATTGCTGGGCGGTATGGCAAAATAATAAGAGGCTCTGGATTACAGGTAATAGTGTTGTAATTAATATTCAGTTGTTTCGCTTCAGAAGACCGTCAGGAGCCATGTGAATTAATCATGCAGCTGCTGGCTTGCATTTTATGAATCACCAAGAAACAAGGTTTCAACCAAAGACTTCTTTACTGTTCAACTCTAGAAAGAAAGTCACTTCCTAAAGGTGTGTTCACACCAGACGCCAATGACGCGAGTTGGACGCTTGAACATTTTGAGTTTACTCGCTTCATTCGCGAGGTGAAATTCACTACACAACAGATGTGAATTCGCGTCATGGGAGGGGCTTCTGCAGGCAGCTCCAGTCTCGTTGCAAAATGTATTCCTGTTTTTGTAAAAGTACGAAGATGTATATACAGCTCCGGGTACCCACATATAACCACAATAAATTTGTCCTCTTCTTTCTTTTCTTTTTTTAACGGCGGTTGGCATCCAGATTATTGGTGCATTCCCTTCTGTTCCGGAGTGTGGATCAACGTTTATATAAAAAAAAAAAAAACACTAAATAAAACCCTTAATTATTACTAATTACCTTTCCTTCTTTACCCTCATATCCTATAATAAAGCCCAGTTTCCTTTAAAAATACTATTAATTCTCTCACCTGTGCTCTATCACTCATACCTAGGGGTGTTTTAAAAGTGAGTTTCTTTACCCCTACCTCCTTCAGATTATTTTCCATTATCTCTCTCTCCCTCTGTTATCTCCTACAATGTAGAATTACATGTTCCACTGATTCCTCTTCCTGACATTCCTCACACAGGCCCGTCTGATGTTTCCCTATCATTTTTAACGTTTTATTTAGAGCATTATGTCCCAGCCTTGTTAATACAATTTCCTCTTTTCTGTTTCCCCTTCCTACCTTATTTACTTTGACACTCTTTTGAATTTGGAATAGATGTCTCCCTTTCCCCTCATTATCCCACATTTCTTGCCATTCGTGGTTAACTTTTTCCCAGATTATGCACTTCACTTCCGCTTTACTGATTCTTATTTGCATTTCTACCTTTTCCTTTTTTAAGGCCTTCTTTGCGACTAAATTTGTCCTCCATTGTTGTTTGGGATTTTCTGCCTCCGCTCGTAATGACGTCACTGCTAGAGCAAGCTCCTGATTGGTTAACGCGGCAGGAATATCCACCAAAATTCAGATTTTGCGAATCGCGCGGGAAAAACGCTCAATTCGCGCCATTCGCGCCGCCTCATTCATGCCATTCGCGCCGCAGGATTGTCTTTCGCGTCTTTGCATTGACTTAACATGTAAATCATTCGCGCGATTCGCGCAATTCGCGTCATTCGCGTCTGGTGTGAACGCACCTTAAGTGTGGCCTAAAGTTGAGAAAACTAAGAGCAAATTGTAATTTTTGAGTGAACTGTCCCTTTAACTTCACTGTGATAATCTGATGCGATAACATTCAGACACTTATCTTTGGGGTCGAGCCAAGGTACGTATAAGAGCCTGACCTGACACAGCCAGTGATCTTGTATGTCTCCTGCTCGCCTCCTCCTTTAAAGGCCCTAAAGTCTCGTGAACGATCTCTGCTGATTCGGAGATGTGCTGTGTTTCTGATGCCGGCCGTCTGGAGAGCGTGTGCATGTGTAAAGACTGAGGATCAAACCTGCAACTCAGAGAAAAAGAGGCAACTACTGTCCCTACTGTCTTTATTAGGAGATCAAATGATTATGGACTGTTTTCTCACCCTTGTGAAGTTTGATCCAGAGCAGCTTTGACCATCTGAACACTCTCTCGGAAAGACGATATAATCAAGCTCTCAGGAACAACTAGTTTCCAGAGAAAATCAATTGTGAAGATTAAAAATTAAATATGAAACCAATCATAAAAGTTACAAGAGTTACAATAATACAATCTAATTGGTTAAAATAAAAAAAATATTAATCATAATAATATTAACATTAACAATAATAATTATAAGTGTTACATTTTTTAAATAGCTAATATTATATATATAAAAAAATATATTTATAATAATAAAATACTACTAATTCTACTACTACTACTACTACTAATAATTATCATCCTATACGTATATCAGTATATACATAATAACAAGTAATATAATAATAGTAATAATAATAATTATTATTAGTATTAATATTAAATGAATGTATTATATATTTACACACATTTTGTTAATTAATTAATGAGTACATATGTACACATTAATTGTTATAATTATTATTAGCAGTATAATAATAATAATTATTAATATACAAACCAACAGCCCAAACTTAAACATTTTATTTTTTACAAACCAACAGCCCAAATTACATATCCCACCGGGAACATTACTATTACAAACCAACAGCCCAAACTATAGACATACTTGTGTTTGTTATGTTACTGCTGTCACTTCCCATTAATTAAAGCAATAATCAACTTAAGGCTGTGTCATCAAGAGAGATACTTCCAGAAATACACATTATCATTGCAAAAAAAGTGTCAGTGTTGTAAATTGAATTAAACTGCTCGTTTCCTTTAGTGATGTGATATGAAATGTAAAATATTCAGATTCACTCAGGTTTTACATTAATGTAATGTGCCTAGGGTGGGCTTATGAATACAGACTATAATTTGAAGTCTTGCCATTCGTGCCTGGTTTGCGAGAAACGTCCCCATTTCACCTCTGATGATGCGGCATCAAAGCCAGCGTGCTCTTCCTGTGGGGCCGACAGCACAAACAAACCACAGCCCAAACTCTGGACCGGGAGTGACGACATTCCCACCGGGAGTCTACTGTCGTTACATAACATGCATCCTAATACAAACCAACAGCCCATCTACTCTTTACATGAAGACAGCAGCTTAACAAAGCCGTCCCGCTCACCATCTGACCCTCTGATTACGTGCCGAGACCTCTAATTTCTCAGGAAATATCCCAAGGGCCTCCGCAGGAGATGTTTTTACAGAAATTTGGCACCAGATGTGTTTGGAACATTGGGTCTGGAAACGGTCAAACTAAATGTCAGCGGGTATAAAATAACCCGAGATGAATCCGTCACCAGCTGGCGGTATGAATAAGTCGCCGTGTCGAGTTCTGGTAATTGCTGCTCAATCCCGCTCGCAGGGCTTTGCTTAGTAGGTTCAAGGAGTAACAATTAACCACAAAAGAACATCTTAGTTTGTCTAGACCCATGTTTCGGGGGAAATACATCACAAGTAACGGGAGCAATCAGATTACTTTGTTAAAGTAACCAGTAAAGTAATGCATTACTTTTAATTTACAAGAAGAGTTACTGAGTTAGTAAACACAATGTGCATTTACTCATCTCACTTGAAACAGATTCAGTATTCCTCAAAATGAATAAAAACTATGGAATGCAAACTCAGAATATGATGCAAACCTGCATATAAATAACACAAATATCTTTTATGTATTTTATTAGCCAGGCTTTGCTTCTGACTTTCAATGATCCAGTTCAAACATACTGAGTATGATAAAAAATGACTTTAGATAAAAATATCATTTGTTTTTCTTTCTTCTTTTTATATGATTGAGAAGAAAGTGTTCAACTTTCTTCTCCTGTGTCCTATTCTTCATGCAATCCATGAAAGGTTTGTGGATTTGCATTTCATTCAGCCTGAGGCTTATTCATTTCATTTGCAAAAAATATAACTTTTTATATCAAAAACAAACAAGCAACTCCAATGCCAGATGAGTAAAAGTGACATCTTCATTTACTTTCCATAAAAAGTAATTTAACACAATTACTTACTTTTTTTAGAGAGTAACACAATATTTAATGCAATACTTTCCATAAAAATGAACTAACACAATTAGTAACTTTTTTAAAGAGTAACGCAATATTTAATGCAGTACTCTCCATAAAAAATAACTAAGTAACACAATTAGTAACTTTTTTAAAGAGTAACGCAATATGTAATGCAGTACTTTCCATAAAAATTAACTAAGTAACACAATTAGTTACTTTTTTAGAGAGTAAAGCAATATTTAATGCAGTACTTTTCATAAAAATTAACTAAGTAACACAATTAGTTACTTTTCTTTAGAGCGTAACAATATTTAATGCAGTACTTTTCATAAAAATTATCTAAGTAACACAATTAGTTACTTTTTTAGAGCGTAACACAATATTTAATGCAGTACTTTCCATAAAAAGTAACACAATTAATTACTTTTTTAGAGCATAAAGCAATATTTAATGCAGTACTTTCCATAAAAATTAATTATGTAACAAAATGTGTTACTTTTTTTAGAGAGTAACACAATATTTAATGCAATACTTTCCATAAAAAGTAACAAAGTAACACAATTAGTTACTTGTTTAGAGAGTAATGCAATATTTAATGCAGTACTTTCCATAAAAAGTAACTAAGTAACACAATTAGTTACTTTTTAGAGAGTAACTCAATATTTAATGCAATACTTTCCATAAAAAGTAACTAAGTAACACAATTAGTTACTTTTTTAGAGAGTAACAATATTTAATGCAGTACTTTCCATAAAAAGTAAGTAACACAATTAGTTACTTTTTTAGAGAGTAACAATATTTAATGCAGTACTTTCCATAAAAAGTAAGTAACACAATTAGTTACTTTTATAGAGAGTAACACAATATTTAACGCAGTACCTTTCCATAAAAAGTAACACAATTAGTTACTTTTTTAGAGAGTAACACAATATTTAACGCAGTACCTTTCCATAAAAAGTAACACAATTAGTTACTTTTTTAGAGAGTAACACAATATTTAATGCAATACTTTCCATAAAAAGTAACAAAGTAACACAATTAGTTACTTTTTTAGAGAGTAACGCAATATTTAATGCAGTACTTTCCATAAAAAGTAACTAAGTAACACAATTAGTTACTTGTTTAGAGAGTAATGCAATATTTAATGCAGTACTTTCCATAAAAAGTAACTAAGTAACACAATTAGTTACTTTTTAGAGAGTAACGCAATATTTAATGCAGTACTTTCCATAAAAAGTAACTAAGTAACACAATTAGTTACTTTTTTAGAGAGTAACACAATATTTAATGCAGTACTTTCCATAAAAAGTAACTAAGTTACACAATGTTACTTTTTTAGAGAGTAACTCAATATTTAATGCAATACTTTCCATAAAAAGTAACTAAGTAACACAATTAGTTACTTTTTTAGAGAGTAACAATATTTAATGCAGTACTTTCCATAAAAAGTAAGTAACACAATTAGTTACTTTTTTAGAGAGTAACAATATTTAATGCAGTACTTTCCATAAAAAGTAAGTAACACAATTAGTTACTTTTATAGAGAGTAACACAATATTTAACGCAGTACCTTTCCATAAAAAGTAACACAATTAGTTACTTTTTTAGAGAGTAACACAATATTTAATGCAATACTTTCCATAAAAAGTAACTAAGTAACACAATTAGTTACTTTTTTAGAGAGTAACGCAATATTTAATGCAGTACTTTCCATAAAAAGTAACTAAGTAACACAATTAGTTACTTTTTTAGAGAGTAACACAATATTTAATGCAGTACTTTCCATAAAAAGTAACTAAGTAACACAATTAGTTACTTTTTTAGAGAGTAACACAATATTTAATGCAGTACTTTCCATAAAAAGTAACTAAGTAACATAATTAGTTACTTTTTTAGAGAGTAACACAATATTTAATGCAGTACTTTCCATAAAAAGTAACTAAGTAACACAATTAGTTACTTGTTTAGAGAGTAATGCAATATTTAATGCAGTACTTTCCATAAAAAGTAACTAAGTAACACAATTAGTTACTTTTTTAGAGAGTAACGCAATATTTAATGCAGTACTTTCCATAAAAAGTAACTAAGTAACACAATGTTACTTTTTTAGAGAGTAACACAATATTTAATGCAATACTTTCCATAAAAAGTAACTAAGTAACACAATTAGTTACTTTTTTAGAGAGTAACACAATATTTAACGCAGTACCTTTCCATAAAAAGTAAGTAACACAATTAGTTACTTTTTTAGAGAGTAACACAATATTTAATGCAATACTTTCCATAAAAAGTAACTAAGTAACACAATTAGTTACTTTTTTAGAGAGTAACAATATTTAATGCAATACTTTCCATAAAAAGTAACTAACACAATTAGTTACTTTTTTAGAGCATAACGCAATATTTAATGCAGTACTTTCCATAAAAATTTATTAAGTAACAAAATGTGTTACTTTTTTAGAGAGAAACACAATATTTAATGCAATACTTTCCATAAAAAGTAACTAAGTTACACAATGTTACTTTTTAGAGAGTAACACAATATTTAATGCAATACTTTCCATAAAAAGTAAGTAACACAATTAGTTACTTTTATAGAGAGTAACACGATATTTAACGCAGTACCTTTCCATAAAAAGTAACACAATTAGTTACTTTTTTAGAGAGTAACACAATATTTAATGCAATACTTTCCATAAAAAGTAACTAAGTAACACAATTAGTTACTTTTTTAGAGAGTAACGCAATATTTAATGCAGTACTTTCCATAAAAAGTAACTAAGTAACACAATTAGTTACTTTTTTAGAGAGTAACAATATTTAATGCAATACTTTCCATAAAAAGTAACTAACACAATTAGTTACTTTTTTAGAGCATAACGCAATATTTAATGCAGTACTTTCCATAAAAATTTATTAAGTAACAAAATGTGTTACTTTTTTAGAGAGAAACACAATATTTAATGCAATACTTTCCATAAAAAGTAAGTAACACAATTAGTTACTTTTATAGAGAGTAACACAATATTTAACGCAGTACCTTTTCCATAAAAAGTAAGTAACACAATTAGTTACTTTTTTAGAGAGTAACACAATATTTAATGCAATACCTTTCCATAAAAAGTAACTAAGTAACACAATTAGTTACTTTTTTAGAGAGTAACAATATTTAATGCAATACTTTCCATAAAAAGTAACTAACACAATTAGTTACTTTTTTAGAGCATAACGCAATATTTAATGCAGTACTTTCCATAAAAATTTATTAAGTAACAAAATGTGTTACTTTTTTAGAGAGAAACACAATATTTAATGCAATACTTTCCATAAAAAGTAACTAAGTTACACAATGTTACTTTTTAGAGAGTAACACAATATTTAATGCAATACTTTCCATAAAAAGTAAGTAACACAATTAGTTACTTTTATAGAGAGTAACACGATATTTAACGCAGTACCTTTCCATAAAAAGTAACACAATTAGTTACTTTTTTAGAGAGTAACACAATATTTAACTGCAATACTTTCCATAAAAAGTAACTAAGTAACACAATTAGTTACTTTTTTAGAGAGTAACGCAATATTTAATGCAGTACTTTCCATAAAAAGTAACTAACACAATTAGTTACTTTTTTAGAGCATAACGCAATATTTAATGCAGTACTTTCCATAAAAATTTATTAAGTAACAAAATGTGTTACTTTTTTAGAGAGAAACACAATATTTAATGCAATACTTTCCATAAAAAGTAAGTAACACAATTAGTTACTTTTATAGAGAGTAACACAATATTTAATGCAGTACTTTCCATAAAAAGTAACACAATTAGTTACTTTTTTAGAGCATAACGCAATATTTAATGCAGTACTTTCCATAAAAATTAATTAAGTAACAAAATGTGTTACTTTTTTAGAGAGTAACGCAATATTTAATGCAATACTTTCCATAAAAAGTAACTAAGTAACACAATTAGTTACTTTTTTAGAGAGTAAAACAATATTTAACGCAGTACCTTTCCATAAAAAGTAAGTAACACAATTAGTTACTTTTTTAGAGAGTAACGCAATATTTAATGCAGTACTTTCCATAAAAATGAACTAAGTAACACAATTAGTTACTTTTTTAGAGAGTAACGCAATATTTAATGCAGTATTTTCCAAAAAAAAGTAACACAATTAGTTACTTTTTTAGAGCATAACGCAATATTTAATGCAGTACTTTCCATAAAAATTAATTAAGTAACAAAATGTGTTACTTTTTTAGAGAGTAACGCAATATTTAATGCAATACTTTCCATAAAAAGTAACTAAGTAACACAATTAGTTACTTTTTTAGAGAGTAAAACAATATTTAACGCAGTACCTTTCCATAAAAAGTAAGTAACACAATTAGTTACTTTTTTAGAGAGTAACGCAATATTTAATGCAGTACTTTCCATAAAAATGAACTAAGTAACACAATTAGTTACTTTTTTAGAGAGTAACGCAATATTTAACGCAGTACTTTTGAAAGGGTCTACACGTGTCAGTATCTCATATAAGCTGAAATGCATGTGAAAGACGTCACATACGCTGAGATGAATTCAGTGAAGCTGTGCTCAGAACACAGAACATCATGACAGAGGTTAAATACATCAGAACGCCAGCCATGTCCTCGCTGACCTGGGATCAAAGAGAGATGCTTTTAATTGAATAACAATACTGTAAGACTATGACAGAAAAATAAAACTAAGTATTTAAATACTTAAACACTATTTATTCTGTACTTTATGGAACTAATATGATCCTCTGCACACATTATGGAATGAACATAGTGTGATAAACTATGATTTATAACTCTGTATTCAACAACGATGATTTCAGAGAAGAAATCTCTCATATCTCATCCTAAAAGCAAATAGAATTGAAAAGAATTTTGAGAAATAGTCAAAAGTATATTTCAGTAATATTCTGCACATCTAATCAGTCATTTGCATTAGTATCAGCTGATTATTAAACACCTTAACAAATATTACCATCTTCATTTGCAATTGTAAATCCCAGATATGAGATCTATATTTGTGTAATGCTGGATAATGTTAATTTGTCCTTATTTAATTATATTTATGCATTATCTGTTGATTAAGGATGAACTATGATGCAGAAAATTCTTGACAGCTAATTAATTTAATCTAAAACCCTTATTAAATAAAATGATAAAACATAACTTATACACGTGCAAACACTATCATTAAACAGTTTGGGTTGAGACAGGTTCTCTTTAATTAATACTTTTATTAATCAAGGACACATTCAATTAGTAAATAGTTTTTATAAAGGTTCCTGTTTGAAATAAATGCTGTTATTTTGAACTTTATATTCATTAAACAATACTGAAAAATTAACTGCAAGACTGTTTCCACAAAAACATGAGGCAACACAACTGTTTTGAACATTAATAATAATCAGAAATATTTCTCGAGCAGTAAATCAGCATATTAGAATGATTTCTGAAGATCACGTGACACTAAAGACTGGAGTAATGATGCTGAATAAATCACATGTACAATAGAATCACATAAAAACACTTATTTTAAACTGTAAGATATTTCTCAATATTGCTGCTATATTTCATACCTCGTGTCTGTGAGGCGTTGGTCTGTTCTCGGTCCCCTGTGTTCTGGTCTCGGCTGGGTTCTGCTCACTCGATGTGAACAGTC
Source organism: Schizopygopsis malacanthus (assembly GCA_027474115.1). Lineage (NCBI taxonomy): Eukaryota > Metazoa > Chordata > Actinopteri > Cypriniformes > Cyprinidae > Schizopygopsis > Schizopygopsis malacanthus. The sequence goes on along the minus strand of CM049880.1, from coordinate 2,949,789 downwards.
AAACTCTGCTGATTCCTCCCAAACTCTTGATTTTGAAGACTTCATGAAGCGTGGCGTTCGCTCTAAACACAACACCGCCTCTGAAATCATGATTATCTGCTCGTAGCAGATTTCAAACATGACGATTCACACAACCTTATTGGAATAATCTAATACAGACCCATTTTTATTTTTGTGCCTGGAATATTTCTATAAACGACACTCTTTTATGTCTTGACAGCATCTCATTTTCAGGGAAAGGTCCGTCTGTGAATTCACTCAACTAATTATTTTAGCTGTATGTCTGCGGTAGATGAGGAATGACCTGATGATTTTGGCATAACTCAGTCCGATCTTTGGCTGGATCCATAATTAAAGTAAATCAAGTCATTAATCTATCTTAATAACAAAGCATGTTATGACTTCATTAGGATTAATTGCACTTGATCTGATGTCTTTGCGCAAGTAATCATCTAAAAGCATGTAAAGAGTGTTTAAATCATTCATTTATAAGAGTTCACGTCACAAATGCCCTATAACAATGTCATAAATATAAAAGACTGTGACTAAAGTACATTACATTGTCTGAGGAAAGACTGCGACACTCACCTACATAACTCCAGGGTGTTGTCATGAATTAAGTTACAAATTCAATCATAATGCACAATGTTTCCATCTAACATATATTTTGATGTGAAACTCGTCGTATTAATGAAGTGTTTCACTAGTTAGCAGTACACCAGTTACCTCACATGAACACGTTCGTAGATTTGTGTTGGATGTTTTCTTTAGAACGAAAATATATATATTTTATTTGTAAACATCATACTTTTTTCACTTATTTCAGTTAGTCATAAAACAGTGTCATGTAAACATGGCTAAAAAATGAATGAAAAGCGGAGGAACAGATAAACTGATTCCACTGAGAGTCATTTACAGTATGTGGTGTTTGTTCACCAAGAGCAAGTGCTTTAGCGGTTTAGATTACAAGAACGCTGTGTTAGTTTCACAGAATTTACAGTTCAACAGTTCAAAAGGTTTCACAAATACAAATCCTTTAAGACAAGTAACCATTTTTACTATAGCTAATACACGTGTAGTAACTATGTTTTTGAAACTGTATTATTAATTATATTTCTTTTGTATAACCACAGTTCTACTATACAAAACCATGGTTAATTTGTGGTTACCATGGTTTAAGTGTGTTGCCAGGTTATATATTTACATCTTGAGAGGACACATTGGGTGATTATGGAGATGCAGTCTTCACTGCTTTAGGATGAACAGAACTGTGGGTAGTTTTCATGTCTACTCGTCTAGATCAACTCTGAAAAGAGGCATATTTGTGTTTTCTGTATGTGAAATTTAGCAGGGAACACAAATTATTTACATTATATTTTCCAATATTCTCTTTTGAGTAGTCAAAGAATCACTTGCAAAATTACATGAACACTAAACAAATCTGACATTGCCAAACGAGCGAATGAATCGTTCTTAGAAGAGACAAAAACAGCAAATCATAAGTGTGTGACTTATATTATAATTATACCCATACGTTTTTTGTGAAATCTTGAGTCTCATTAATCTGTTGTTTGACCTCTTCATATTTAAGGAGGGAACTGCTGTATAGTTTCTGAAGTCGGATATCACTTGTTATGATTTTCAAGGGTGTAGTATTTAGTAGAGATGCTCTGACATGTCACACCAATATCAGTCACTACTAAATAAATAATTTCCCCAAGCAATAATTTTGATCAAACAAATTTAGGAAGCTCCAGATTCTCAATGTGACCGCATCTTGAGAGCAACATCAACACTATGCTTGCCTTAGTAAACAGCACTAATTGTCCAGAAAACACCTTAAGTGATGTGTTAATATTGCCGTCTCACAGGTCTGATGTTCCTGTACTTCAGAGCGACTGGCATCAATGATACTTGACAGAAACAAAAGCACCCGCTCATGTGACGCACCGCTGCGGCTCCTGAGCTCTTCAGAGATTCAAGTGCCCTGGATGTGCAGTGATCGAGTGATGACGTGTTTCTCTCTCAATACAGCCCTGAATCAATCCAGACTTTCACTCCAATGTTTCTTCCTCAGTCTCTGGAGTTTAATTCAGCGTTGATCCGCCTCTCCGAAGCCCAGCAGACCGCAGCATTCACTCGAGTCCAGCGCGTCACTATATGAGTGCATTACATAACCAGTTTCAAGACGCTTTGCTGATTTTTGATTTTCTGAGGCATCATCATTTTTTACAGATACTTGCTTTATAATTAGCTGCTAATGACATTCACACATTTTACAGCATTTTAACACTTTTCAAGGCCATGATGTTGTAATACTAGCTGCATTCACTGCTTGAACAAAAAGAAGAACTAATTTCACGATTCACAGATTTTATACTGCAAATTAAATTAAGATGACAATCAATAATTCATCACAGTGTGTTTTCTGGTATAATTATAACTATACCTTATGTTCTGTGAAGCCAGTGATTGCACAAGTAAAAATTATAATAATCATTTTGAAATAAGCTTGTTATTTTGCCTTCAAATTATTTTATGTTACTCTGTTTGGGATCAATTTGACCCTAGCAAAAAACACACTGTGAAAATTAAATAAATAAATGAATAAATTAAGTAATTGAGGGACTATATAACATTTGGAATATAACATATTCAGATTTATTTGACAATTTAGGGTAAATTAATATTATTATATTAATATGATATTCAAATAAAATTATTTTACACACACACACGCACACGCACGCGCACACACACCCCCACCCACACACACACACACACACACACACACACACACACACACACAGACTCAGACAGACACACACACACACGCACACACACGCACACACACAGACTCAGACAGACACACACACACACACACACACACACACAGACTCAGACACACACACACACACACACACACACACACACACACACACAGACTCAGACAGACACACACACACACACACGCACACACACGCACTCAGACAGCACACACACACACACAAACAGACTCAGACACACACACACACACACACACACACACACACACACACACACACACACACACACACACACACACACACACACACACACACACACACACACACACTTACTCTTTGAGATTGTGTGATTGAATTGACCCTGGCAAAAACAAATAAAAACAAAACAAATAATAAAATAAAGTATGCATTAGAATCTATTTAAAATTGTTTCATATAATATATATAAATATATTGACCTATTTAGACATACATAACCATTAACGGGTGTGCACACATTTTTAGATGTGAATATTTTCTCTTGCATCTGAACACACACAAGAATCATGACGTATTCCGGCAGCAGTGAACGAATCATTCCTTTATTTGGAAAAGAACTGGAATAACATCAAACTAAACAGAAGAGTAGATCAGGGACCTTGATTTTTAGAAAATGTCAGTTTTCGAGTACAGTAGCTGGCAAGACTTTACTGTACATTACTGTTAATGAAAGAACTACTTCATAATAACACATACTGTATCAAATCAGTGTAACTGTAATTCAAATGGAGAAAACCCTCAGACTCCTCTATATGACTGGCTGTTATTACTCTTTGTGCTAAATGAAGAGGTTTGAGGCGTTGAATAGAAAACAACAGGGTGAAAGAACACAAATTCATCTAGTTTGGTTGATTTTACAGCTGGAAGTCTCAGTTTCACCCGTTTTGCCTGTAAATTGTCAAATGCAGTTCATGCATGAATTCATAATGCTGTATGTCAACATCTGCTTTGCTACATAATCAGTTTAAGCATATGATTGATCATGTTAGAAGGTAAGAAAGAAATCATAACTCAAAGCATGTCAAAATATCATCTACTCAAAATGCTCCTTAAACATCGCTCTGAATTTAGAAGATTCGTACAAAAATAACAAGAACTAGATATATTGTGCATAAAATCAGAGAACCAGACGAGACTGTACATGTTGGTCACGCACGGATGTTTCTAGCTGCTGCACATGTACTTCTGCGTGAGACTGTGATTGTTGACAAAGACGGGATCCACCGTGGCCACTTTAGCAGCGATGAACGAGTGAATGCAATGAAGCACAGCCGTCAGATTAGCAAACTCCAGCTCCTGGAACAGAAGAAACAACCAGAGAGATGTTTCTCGCTCACACTTGAGAAGTAAACTGCTCTAAACTGATTTATCTCAAGTAAACGTCAGAATAACTGCAGTCATATTTCCAGATGAACACTTACTGGACTGAAGCAGCTCAGCTTTACTTGATTCTCCATCAATCATGTTTTAGTCTCAAATCTGATCATCAGGATCTTCTGAGGAGCGTTTGTTTCTTCATCTCTCAATCAGCATTGCATTATATGTACTAACACATATTAACAGTATAAGTAGCCACTATACTGTTAGAAATATCTCATTGATTTGTCACTTTTTGTTCATATATCAGCCTCTGGATCAAAACTGAGCTGTTTTTCCTTCATATTCTCACTATATCAGAATATATGAGCCATAACACACATAACACAGCCATAATGAGCACTGGATTGATCAAATACACTCAACAGACGACAAAAATACAAATCTATTATATTATTTCAAATGTCAAGCTTTCCAGTGTTAAATATGTCATCTCCTTAGACTATTTTATATTTACACTTACATTTAGCAGACGCTTTTATCCAAAGTGACTTAAAATGAGGACAATGGAAGCAATCTAAATCAACAAAAGAGCAATGATACGCAAGTGCCATGACAAGTCTCAGTTAGCTTAGCATAGTACATGTAGCAAGTTTTCTTTTTTAAGTGCCCCTATTATGAATTTTTGAAAATTACTTTTCATTCAGTGTTACACGGCTCTAAGTGAATGAAAACATCCTACAACGTTTGAAATCTGAATAAAAGCGTATAAAGTTATTGTCTCTCAAAAGAATGAGTCGACTCTGAATCATTGAAACGAGTCGTTTTTAAAACGAATCTTAAGTCGTGTTGACATCAACATGAAACATTATCATAATGCCACTCACAATCACAAACACTGCTTTAAATGAATTCACCAATCACCGCAGATTAGAGTCACGTAAAGGACGGGTTTGGAAAAATCAATCGTTGAGAGAATCGTTTGGGAGTCGTTGAGCAAATAAAGTACAATTTAAAGTCATATTATAAGACAATGAACGTGTTTTTTGACCTTGCATGCATGTCAACCTGTCGGGGACTCCCAAAACCAAGAAGAGCCTTTCATAACCCATAATAGAGGCACTTTAATTATAGAAAACAGAATAGAAAAAGAATAGAGCAAGCTAGTGTTAGATGCCTTTTTGCTTTTGTTATTTGTATAATAAATAAAAATATATAAATAGAATACAAAAAGAATAGAGAAGCTAGTATTAGTTTTCTTTTTAAGAAAACAGTTAGTAAATGATTGAAGTGCAAGTCTAAAAGGGTCAAGTTGTGTATGTATATATAAGAATAGAATTAGAATAGAGTACTAGAGTTAGAGGGTCAAATAAAGATGGAGAGATTCTTGAAGATGGCTATGGTCATTCCATCAGGAGGGAATTTTTTATTAATTTTAATTTGATCAAATAAATCTGACATCAAAACAGTCTAATTCATATTGTAAATCTGAAAATATTCTATGTTTATACAGCATAAATGTCAATTTCATCCTAATACTCTCATGTAAACTCCTTCTGACCTTCATTTCGATCTGTTTATTCTCTGAATTCTGGAACAGCAGCTTCACTCGTGTCTTGCCGTCATCCGATGAACCCTTCAGCTGGGAGAACTTGTATTTCCAGATGGTTTTCTGAGGAAAGCAAGTGAAAAAACTAACATTTAAATAGAGCAGAAAGGCATGCAATAGCTAAAAATAAGATGGATCAGGAAATGAAATTAAGTACAACTGTTTACAACACTGATAATCAGAAATGTTTCTTGAGCAGTAAATCAGTTTGTGTCATATTCACAAGAAATCATAATATTTGACAGTTCTTACTGTATTTTTTTATCAAATTAATGCAGCCTCGGTGAACAGAAGAGCTCAAGCTTTTCCACCCATAAATTAGATGTTTTCTCTGTTAAGATCTCTGTTTTATCACATTGACTTTTTGAACAAAATAAAAAATAAAAGAAATAAACAAACAAATATATAAGGAAAATATACACTGTATATATAATACATCAACATATTTTTTTTCAAAGTCACTGTCTGTATGAACTACATTTTAAATGCAACTTTTAATAATTTCAAAAAACTTGACATCTTAAAATCCAAACAGTGTCACGTCATTAAACTGAACAGTGAATAATGATTTATTAATGCTGAAAGAGGAATGGTGTCTGTTTGCTGATATTATTCCAGAAAGCAGAACGATTTCTATTTGCTTCTCTGTTTGATAAGTCTCACTGTTTCTCTGTTCTTTCTTCATCCTTGGCACAACAACAAAGCTACAATATGTGACCCTCTCTGTGAAAACCCAGCTAAAGTCATTTTGTGATTTGCTGTTTTCTACAAAAAATCATCCTTCATATGGAAGAACATTGTGAAAATGTAACCTTTATATCTTTAATTTTGCCTGAGAAAGGTCATGTCAAAGATTGAAAATACAGTAAAATTAATGGTAGAAATCACACTTTGATGCTCGTTATCCCATAATTCGATTTTGAGACTTTAGCCTGTATTTCACAAAGAGGGTCACACACACACGCACACGCACACGCACACGCACACGCACACGCACACGCACACGCACACACACACACACACACACACACACACACACACACACACACAACACATCTGTACACTTTCACACACACACACACAATGCAATGCTACATTTGTCCAAATCTGATGAAGAAACAAACTCATCTACATCTTGGATGGCCCTTTGAATTTTTGGCTAAACAACTATAGTTTTAAGTTAGCCCATGAAGCACTTTAATTTCACGAGGACTGTAATAAAGCTCTTTCATTACGGGTATTTGAGCTGGTTTGTGTTAATCGCACAGACGTGATCAGTGCATCACAACTGAAGACAATCACGCGTAACACACTTTTCACTGATGTGTAAATCACTGCCTGCTATTGGAGCCAAGAACAATACATGCCAGATTTAGACGGCACAATTCAATTGGCCTGTCAGGCTCGTAATCAGCCCATGTTAGTCTATTCACGCGGTCTCACGACTGCAGATCCCAACACTTCTGTGTGAATCACAAATCACGTCATTAACCAGCACCTGCTGAACTCTTCATTTCAAAATACAATTTGATTGAGCTGTAATTAAGGAAACTAGTTCTATTAAAGGGTTCTACAGTTACAGCGTACATGAGGACGTCATCTGTGTGCTTTTAACCGCCTTCTGAAATGAGCGTCTGATCAAACTGATTTGTGTTTGATCGAACAGAATGAATGTTTAAGATCGACACGACACAAACATCCCAGAATTCATCAGATTCACTGATAATACACTGTGAATAAATCAACAAAATATCATATATGCTGCTGGTTTCCCTCCAGAATGATGTCACTTCCTGGATGATGATGATGATGTCATTGAGGAACTGGCTTTTGATATTTAAAGGTTTTTTCAGACTAAACGTATGGAAAATAATAAAAAAAAAAACACTGGAAAAACCTATTATTGCATCACCAAATAAAATTGATATTCACAAGCAAACATGCTTTATTTAAATATTTTGATATTGATAATATTTTGACATAAAATAAAATAAATACAATTTAAAATAAAGACAAAATGAAGTAAATTAAATAAATTACAAAAAAATTAAGTAAAAGCAAACATAAACATGGATAGAAAACTTTAACTTACCACCAATTAGAACAATATTCACAAGAAAACATGTTTGTTTGAAGCATCTTGATATTGATAACATTTTGATATTTCAATAGAAAATTTAATAAATAAAAACAAAAATAAACATGGGTGGATGAGTAAATAAAAAACAAACAAACAAAAATATAAATAAACAAACACAATGGGAAGACTTCTTAACAAACTACATATTTTGATAAAAATAATAAAAATAAAAATAAAGATGTATGCATAAAAAAGCCAAGCAAGACATAAAATAAATAAATAAATAAATACAAAATAATGGTAAGGCTTCTTAATAAACTGGATATTTTGATAGAAAACAAATAAATGAATAAATAAATAAAAAATATATAAATGAAAATAAATAAACACATAAAAACTAAACATGAATGGATAGATAAATAAACTTAACAACATTTAAAAAAAAAAAAAAAAAATGAAACATTTGAGGACTTCTTAATTAACTGGAGATTTTGATAGAAAATAACATAAAACAAATAAATAAATAAAATGGATGGATGGATGGATGGGTAAATAAAATCACAAAACAAAACAAATAATAAATAAATAAAATATAAAACCACCCGTGAAGACTTCTTAATAAACTGGCAGTGCTGCTGGCAGGCCTGACCTGACTGTGTTTCGCTAGTAAGAGTAAATCAGCTTAGGAGCAACAGAAGAGTAATCAGCAGAAATACTGAGTTTATTCTGACTTCAGTTTCTGCTCAGAGGCGCGGTTTGATTGTCTTACCTTTGAGACGCTGTCGGAGCAGGAGAAGCCCGACTCGAAGTCGAGAGTGAAGCTCAGGATCTTCCCTTGACTGCTGCACATGTAGCTCTTCGACTGCAGAGCAACACAAACAGTGTGATTTACACAGAGAGCTCACAGGCCCATTGTTTGCTGTGAACACTTTAAAACAACAGACCACATTCATATTTAAATCACTGAACATTCAACTCTCCTGATCTCGCATGCTTTATATTCCCAGGAACAGGACAGGTATGACACGGTCGCCATGGAAACAGCTTACACAGAGAAACTATGACTAACAATCCACTTTCTGAAGAAAATCAATATACAGGCCAGTACACCTCCAGAACCACGGTACTACCACAGTATTATTTATGCATGCATATCGCTACATTATATTTGCATGTGCCATATACACTCACTGGCCACTTTATTAGGTACACTTGCTAGTACCGGGTTGGACCCCCTTTTGTCTTCAGAACTGTCTTAATTCTTCGTGGCATAGATTCAACAAGGTGTTGGAAACATTGCTCAGAGATTTTGGTCTATAGCATCACACAGTTGCTGCAGATTTGTCGTCTGCACATCCATGATGTGAATCTCTCGTTCCACCACATCCCAAAGGTGCTCTATTGGATTGAGATCTGGTGACTGTGGAGGTCATTTGAGTAAAGTGAACTCATTGTCATGTTCAAGAAACCAGTCTGAGATGATTTGAGCTTTGTGACATGGAGCATTATCCTGCTGGAAGTACATCAGAAGATGGTACACTGTAGTCATAAAGGGATGGAGATGGTCACAACAATACTCAGATAGACTGTGGTGTTTAAACGATGCTCAATTGGTACTAAGAGACACAAAGTGTGCCAAGAACATATCCCCCCCACCATTACACCACCACCAGCAGCCTGAACCGCTGAGACAAGGCAGGATGATCCATGCTTTCATGTTCTTTACACCAGTTTCTGACCCTATCATCTGAATGTTGCAGCAGAAATCGAGACTCGTCAGACCAGGCAACGTTTTACAATCTTCTATTGTGCAGTTTTGGTGAGTCTGTGTGAATTGTATCCTCCGTGTGCTGTTCTTATCTGACAGGAGCGGCACCCGGTGTGGTCTTCTGCTGCTGGAGCCCATCTGCTTCAGGGTTCGATGTGTTGTGTGTTGTGTGTTCAGAGATGATATTCTGCAGATCTTGGTTGTAACGAGTGATTATTTGAGTTACTGTTGTCTTTCTATTATCTCTAACCAGTCTGTCCATTCTCCTCTGACCTCTGACATCAACAAGGCATTTTCGTCCACATTAAAATAAAATATAAAATAAAATTGGAAAATGTCTCAATAAACTGGCTGTACTGCATAGCAAGAATTGAATAAATAAGTAAACAAACAAACATGGATGGACAGATGGATAAAATAAATCGGAAGATTTCTTAATAAACTGGTTGTACTGCATAGCAAGAATTAATTAATTAAATAAATAAAAAACATGCATAAGATAATAATACAAAATAAATAAAATAAAATATAAAATATGAAGATTTCTTAATAAACTGCCAGTTACTATGATACTGTGGTACTACCACAGTATTTAAGCATGAATCTCTTTATGTCATATTTGTATGTGTGCATTATTTCTTAATTTTTTTATTAATTTATCTAAAAAAGCATAGTCTGCAGATGCATTTAGAGTTTTTAATGTAAAAATGTTATAAATTGGCCACACTTTATTTTAAGGTCCAGTTTGTACTATTAACTATGACTTTTTCCTCCTAACTTGCTGTTTATTAATAGTAAGGTAGTTGTTAGTTTAGGTATGGAGTCAGATTAAAGGATCTAAAATATGCTCATGTAGAATAAGGCATTGATATGTGCTTTATATAATAAACAATATGCTAGTAATATGCATGCTAGTTAATAGTGAGAACTGGGCGTATTACATACAGATCCTACCTTTCAAATCTTATCTTATCTGTTTGGTAACCTGGTCATTTCAGGACCACATTTAGGACAAAAGCTATTACAGAACAGCATTTCCTAAGTGTGAGAAAGACTATTGGAGCACCCTGAAGATGACAAAACACTTATAAGTAATTACAGACTCATGATATTACAGGAACTGCAAGCAGCATTACAGAGACCAACAAAAGCATCACGGGGCATTACTGTTATAGTGCAAGTGAATAATGCCTTAGGTCTTCAAAGTGAAGTAGCTTTTGTTTCCCTCATCAGCAGCTCGCGCAGTGTGGGTTGCTTGGTAACAGACCTGAGAGTGGATTGTCAAGCTTGATTATGCCATTTAAGATTTCCTAACTCGAGATAAGATACGATTTGGTTAGATTGGATAAAAATCCCAAATAAAAGATTTGCTTCTGTAATACGATTTTGCGAAAAATCCTAATTTAACACATCATATCTTAAGTTAAGACCTAAGATAAGAAACTTTCTGCAAAACGCTTTCTGTAATGTTTTACCAATCAATTAGTTGATCAATATTTATTAGTGTTTTTTTTTCTTCAGGTGCCACTGACTGAACAGAAATCTTCAGTGGACGGAGCGAGAGGATTCTCAGCAGAAGGGTTTGTGTAATTGTGTCTGTTCATCTGTTTTGTTCACTATAATTCGATTCCTGGAAGTTTGTGTTTGTGGTCAATGTGATTATAGAGATGCATCAGTATTCACATTCACAACACACAGATAATTGAGTGTTAAATCCTGTCATTTTACATTATTGACAAAATTTGCCTATTTTGATATTGTGCAGTGCTTTGTTACAATTTGTATTGTTAAAGGCGCTATATAAATAAAGGTGACTTGACTTGACTTGACACTGACCCTCACGATCACATTACAGTGGCCTGAACCGATGCACAGTCCCCGAAGAGCACCGGACCGAACACTGAGCAGCTGAAAAGAAGTTCAAACTGCTCTAAACCAAACCAAACAAACTAAACTAAACTAAACTAAACTAAACTAAACTAAACTAAACTAAACTAAACTAAACTAAACTAAACTAAACACTCTAACCAAACCTAAACTAAACTAAACACTCTAACCTAAACTAAACACTCTAACCCAAACTAAACTAAACTAAACTAAACTAAACTAAACTAAACTAAACTAACCCAAACTAAACACTCTAACCCAAACTAAACTAAACTAAACTAAACTAAACACTCTAAACCAAATCAAATCAAACCAAACCTAAACTAAACTAAACTAAACTAAACTAAACTAAACTAACCCAAACTAAACACTCTAACCCAAACTAAACTAAACTAAACTAAACTAAACACTCTAAACCAAATCAAACCAAACTAAACTAAACTAAACTAAACTAAACTAAACTCAACTCAACTCAACTCAACTCAACTCAACTCAACTCAACTCAACTCAACTCAACTCAACTAAACTAAACTAAAGTAAAGTAAAGTAAAGTAAAGTAAAGTAAACTAAACACTCTAACCCAAAGTAACACTCTAACCCAAACTAAACTAAACTAAACTAACACTCTAACCCAAACTAAGCACTCTAACCCAAACTAAACTAAACTACAGTAAAGTAAAGTAAAGTAAAGTAAAGTAAAGTAAAGTAAAGTAAACACTCTAACCCAAAGTAACACTCTAACCCAAACTAAACTAAACAAAACTAAACACTCTAACCCAAAATAAGCACTCTAACCCAAACTAAACTACAGTAAAGTAAAGTAAAGTAAAGTAAACTAAACTAAACACTCTAACCCAAACTAAACACTCTAACCCAAACTAAACTAAACCAACCCAACCCAACCCAAACTAAACTAAACTAAACTAAACTAAACTAAACTAAACTAAACTAAACTAAACTAAACTAAACTAAACTAAACTAAACTAAACTAAACTAAACTAAACTAAACTAAACTAAACTAAACTAACCCAAACTAAACTAACCCAAACTAAACTAACCCAAACTAAACTAACCCAAACTAAACTAACCCAAACCAAACCAAACCAAACCCAACTCAACTCAAATAACATAAACTACATAAAAGCTTTGGGTAAAGGGTCTGCCAAATGCATAAATGTGAATTCAATTTGTAAGTGATCTATTAACTGATTAAATGTTAATATTTAAAACACATCTAAAAAAGCTGTGCCTACTTTTTAAACAAATTAAATAAAATGTTAATTTAAAATAAATAAATAAATAATAACAATAAATTACACAATTATATAAAAAAACTAAAATAAATAAATAATTAAAATAATAAAAAGTAAATAATGTGCAATACATTAATATAAATAACAATAACAATTGTTAAACAATACATTAAACAATAACAATACATTAATATAAATTCTAAACATTACAACAACTTAAATACAAAAATGAAAATATATAAAACCTGAGATACATATACATGCATGCACACAAATATAACTTTTATAAGGATCATAAAATATTTTTAATATTTTAATAAGCCATTATTGTAAAGTGGGAGTACAATCTTCCACATTGAATATTATTGATTTTGATTACAAAACACCTTTATGCAGAACCTGACTGACGACTGACAGGCTTATTTACAACAAATTAAAACTAACGAATAATAGTCCATCCCCAAAAGTAGTTACAAGCATCGGATCTCAGAAACTGCTTTGCATTTCCAAATCAAATCCTCAAAAGAGGAAACATTTGTAGCTAAATATGCATGAGATGTAACAGTAATATTCACAGTATTACAGTTAGTGGCTCTTGAAATCAATTAGGCACGAGGAGGAGAGCGAGTTTTAGCAAACGCCCGCCGGTGACATTTAGATTCTGCAACACCATCAAGCAATCTGTCGAGCCAGAGAAGAAGCCATTAAAGTTCGTCAACACAGCTCTGACTAATACCAGCATTTCTCTGGGGTCCTTCTTTTCTGCATTAACCTCCCATACAGCTCACAGTCTTACTTTAGAAACACAGACAATACTATTAGAGTTTTTATGTGCATATTTTACATTTGAATTTTCATTGAAGTTTTAGTAATTTTGCTGTTTTTCTAAATTTTAGAAGTTTTTTGTTTACATACATATACATAAACCATAAACAACCATTATACACACACACACACACACACACACACACACACACACACACACACACACACACACACACACACACACACACACACACACACACACACACACACACACACACACACACACACACACACACACACATACACACACACACATACACACACATACACACACACACACACACACACATATATATTTTAATTTTTATTAATTAAACAATAACATAATAAATAAATAAATACAATTGACTAAAATCTAAACACTTTGTAACATTTGGCTGTTTTTAGTATTTTTATATCTAAATATGTTTTGTTTTTTCAGGTTTACTTATTTTAGTACAATTTTAGTAAAAAAAAAATAAATAAATAAATAAATTATACAACATTGAAAAAAACTAAAATAGTAAGAATAAAAAAAAAATGTAAATTGAAACAACTAATTTTTGTTAAGATTTTAGTAATTTTTATTTTATTTTTTATTTTTTGTTACTTTAATATCAAGTTAAAGTTAAATTATGAAATAAAATATAAAATAATAAAAATTAAATACAAATGTATAATTAAGCAATTTTAGTTTTGTTTTGATAATTTTTAGTAGTTTTGTTTCTTATTTATGTCTATATAGTTTTATTAATATCTTATTACAGTTTGAGTTATTTTAGTACAATTTGAGTATCAAGTTTAAAGCGTAAAAAAAAAAGTAAAATAAAATAAAATATATATACAATTTACTAACATTTAAACAGTTATTTTATTTTACAGTTAACATTGTAAAGTTTTTTGTGCATGTTTATCATTCTTAGTAGTTTATAGTTTTTATCAGTTCATCAGTTTTATTATTTTTGTACGATATGTTAAAGCTAAATTAAAATGAGAAATTGTGCACTGGCCAATAGCTGAAAAATAAATAAACATTGTATTTCAATTAACATTTTTTATCTTTCTAAGGTTTTAATTTTAGTTACAGTTTTAGTTTATTATAAGAAATCGAATTAATTATGAGCTCTAATAGCATGAACTCAAACTTTCCAAAATGTCTTCAAGATACTTTAAAGTCTGTTCTCAGATCAGATGGCCAAGCATCCTCTGCAATCACGAAGGTCTCGCACTCCTGCACAGACGTGCCGCGGCGTGATAAGAGACGCATCCAGCTGCCAGAGGAAGCGAACGCTAGCGAAGCGGATTTGCGGCTCTCACTGTCTGCTCGTGTAAGCGGCTCCTGTCACATGTAAAGCACAGAATACACGCCGCTAATTGGAGAGCTTCTCCGGAGGGATGGGAAAAACACAGAGTGAGGTTTGTCGAGGATTTCCTTGTCAAGCTGAGCGCAGAGAAAGTCCCAGCATGCCACATCTCTGCTCTGCAGTGTGTGAGAGCAAACACGGATGCTTCATCAACGGCTAAACATGCAGCACTACACTCTTCCTCATACAAAACCCCTCCTGAACTACAAACACAAGACTATTTCTCAAAAGAGGTTCAAAAGAATTGCAACTGATTTTTATCACATTCTTAAAAAAAAAAAAATCTCTATATATATATAGTCATGGCCAAAAGTTTTGATCTTTTGATCTTTTATTTTAGAAAATCACAAAAATCTAACATTTCATTGGATAGTAAGAATTGAAAATAGGAGGGAATATCATTATGGAAAAAAAAGAAATTCTTAAATACACATTGGACACAATTATTGGAAAATTCTAGAAATTCTTAGTGAGTAAAATATCTCTGATGTATATTCCCATTTGAGCACTCCAGGGTGATTATGAACATGAAATTATCCAGCCATGGCTTCCTGTTTCACAGAAATATAAACAGGAGGGAAAACGAAGCCCAAATTCCCTTAATCATCGATCACAATGAGAAAAACCAAAGAATATATTTCTGATGTGCAGCAAAAGATAATTGAGCTTCACAAATTAGTGAAGTGGCTTTAAGAAAAGAGCTAGAGCAGAGAAAATCCCCATTTACACCATCAGGGCAATAATTAATCCAATCAGCAGAAAATGTTACGAAACTGCCTGGAAGAGGACGTGTCTATATCGTCCGAATGCACGGTGAGGAGGAGAGTTTGAGAGACTAAAGACTCTTCAAGGACCACAGCTGGAGATTGCAGAAAATAGTTGAGTCTCGGGGTCAGAAAACCTTTAAATAAACGGTCAAACAGCACTTACATCACCACATGTTGTTTGGGAGGGTTTCAAGAAAAATGATCCTAGCTCATCCAAAAACAAACTCTGCATATTCAGTTGTCAGACACGACTGGAACTTCAAATGGGACTGGCTTCTATCATCAGATGAAACAAAAAAATGATATTTTTATCAGCAAACACTCAAGATGTGTTTGTTGAACACAGGGATAAAAAGTACCCCATGTGTACAATGAAATATACTGCTGTATTTTTTATGTTGTGGGCCTATATTTCTGCTGAAGGTCCTGAACATCTTGTTTAGACACATGGCATCATGGATTATATCAAATACATACAGATAAAAAATCAATAAGTGATTGACTTAATAATAATTGTGAATACTGAATAATTTTGTGAATTATTTAAATAAAAGATCAAAAGGATTAACAATGCAGATTAATTTTCACAGCCTTCTTTGATCGTATATACCAAGGGTGCCGATATTTTTGGCCATTACAGTCACACATATGTGTGTGTGTGTGTGTGTGTGTGTGTGTGTGTGTGTGTGTGTGTGTGTGTGTGTGCGTGTGTGCGTGCATGTGTGCATGTGTGTCAAGTTCAACTAAATTTGTTCTTTTTTTAAACATTTTATTTTAGTTAACTATAATAACCCTGATACCAAAACATCTGGTTTAACGGCACAGGTTATTCCAGTAGAGCTGCTTATCACGGAACTGAACATGAACTACAGATACTGAACTGATTGTCAGGGAACATGAGCGAGTACAAAACATCATGCTACGCTCTCCGGCGTGCAATACGAGCCGCTAAGCGCCGGTACAGTGAGAAAATTGAGTCACATTTCCAGCTCAATGACTCTCGACGCATGTGGCAGGGACTGAAGACCATCTGTTCCTCTGGAAATAAATCCTCCGCAGAGGTGAGAGCAGATCCGCTGCTGGCCGAAGAGCTAAACACCTTCTACGGTCGCTTTGACTGCAATGGCGGCGCAAATCTGCCGAACAGCTCGTCAGGAAGCTGCAGACAGAGCAGCAATGATCATGCCATCACCTTTTCAGAGGACGACGTTCGGAGGGAACTAAGAGAGTGAACGTAAGGAAAGCAGCAGGACCTGATGGGATTACTGGCCGCGTTCTGAGGTCCTGTGCTGATCAGCTTGCTGGTTTGTTTACTTCCATATTTAATGAGTCCCTTGCTACCTCTGTGGTTCCCACCTCATTTAAAAAATCTGTCATCATCCCTGTGCCTAAGAACAGTAAACCCTCTTGCCTGAATGACTATCGTCCAGTTGCCCTCACATCGACGGTCATGAAGGTTTTTGAGAGACTTTTAAAGAAACACATTTGCTCCTCCATCCCTGCTACTTTGGACCCTCTTCAGTTTGCCTATCGGCCAAATAGATCTACTGATGATGCCATCTCCCAGGTACTGCACTCCTCCCTCACCCACATCGACAGCAAAAATGGCAACTATGTCAGGCTGCTATTCATAGACTACAGCTCAGCTTTCAACACTATAGTCCCCACCAAGCTGACTGTTAAACTCTCAGACCTTGGCCTAAACACCTCACTTTGTGACTGGATTCAAGATTTCCTCACCGCCAGACCACAGGTGGTGAAAGTCGGCCAGTTCACCTCCAACTCCATCACCCTGAACATAGGAGCCCCACAGGGCTGTGTCCTGAGCCCCCTGCTATACTCTCTCTACACCCACGACTGCGTGTCCTCACACAGCTCCACCTCTATTGTTAAATTTGCTGACGATACTGTGGTTCTGGGCCTCGTTTCCAACAATGATGAGGCCGCATACTTGGATGAGGTGGAGAGACTTACATCATGGTGCCAGGACAACTGTCTCTCTCTGAACGTGAGCAAAACTAAGGAGCTGATCGTGGACTTCAGGAAGAGACAGCAGCGGCCTTACACTCCTCTTATGATCAATGGGACCCCTGTGGAGAGGGTGAGTAGCTTCAAGTACCTCGGTGTAAACATCTCCGAGGACCTGACATGGACTACACACATTCAAACACAGGTTAAGAAAGCCAGGCAAAGACTGTACCATCTGCGACAGCTGAGAAAATTCAGGGTCTCACCAGCTATCCTGAAAACTTTCTATTCAGGGGCCATAGAAAGCGTACTGACTCAGTGCATCTCAGTGTGGTATGGTAATTCCTCAAACCAGGACTGCAAAGCTCTACAGAGAGTCGTGCGTTTAGCTGAGCGCATCTCAGGGTCTGCTCTCCCCTCTCTGCAGGGCATCTACATCAAACGCTGTAAAAGCAGAGCTGCTAAAATCATCAAAGACTCAAACCACCCCGGTAACCATCTTTTCTGTTTACTGCCATCTGGCAGGCGCTTCAGGAGTATGATGGCAAAGACTGAAAGACTGAGGAAGAGCTTCTTCCCTCAGGCCATCAGGCTCCTAAACACAAACTCTGTTTCACAAACACTCACAAGACACATTGTAACTTAATTAACTGTAAATATTATCACATTCTCATCATTGCTGCTATGTACAATACCCTGAACAACCGTCTGCACATCCCTCTTATTCACATTACTATTTATTAAGTCCCAGTACACTGTTTTTCTTTTTTGTACATCTTATTGTTTTTTGCACATCTTATTATTATTGTTTTTTTTTTGTTTTTGTTTTTGCACATCCTTTTTGCACATCCTATTGTCTTTTGCACATCGTATTTTTTCTTTGCACATCTTATTGTTTTGCACTTTTTTTATTTCATTGCACATTTTACTCTTATTTCTCCTTTTCTTACCACATGTATGCCCTTGTGTTATGTTACTTTATATAATTTGTATTCTTATTATTTTGCACTGTCCACTGAGCGGACCTGGTTCGATTACATTTCACTTCTAATTATACCCTGTATAACTATTATGTGACAAATAAAGAAACCTTGAACCTTGAATCAACACTGAACTGCAAATAAAAGCATGTTAAGCCCGTGTTGTGTTTGCTGATCTTACTGAATTGCAACAGATGCATGACTATAACATCTGGACAAACAAATGCTCTTTCATTTTTATGGGCTGCTGTTTTTTGTTTTACTCATGAAACTGTACATATTCTGTATACGTGAATGCAAACATGCATGTAATTGATACACTGCACATGCATTTCAGATGAATGTCAAAATGCATGCAATGCAGACTGTAATTAACATGCAATGCAAGTAAATTGCTTCTATCTACAGTTTTCTCTCTGCAACTACTGTCATGAAGAGAATCTTGTTTGCTGTCCACCGGCCAACTGCATCTGTGCCACTGAAATACACACAGCTGGTGTTTTCTACCATATATTGCATGTTAAGAATGTTTTGTGTTGCAATGCACTGGCCAAATGTCTGTTTGTATTCTTGTCTAAAGGATGTTTCTATCCCAAGACAATAAAACAAATCAAGCTGCCTGGAGAACAAACCACTAATCAACCACTAATTGAAATTCTCTGTCACCTTTAGTTGCATCCCTAAGGACAGAGATATGTTCATCATTCTCGATGTGGACCAGCATTCATGGTGATGCTGATGATGCTGACAAACACAGAATGAACTCATGTCTTTCTGGAGTGTGTCTGAAGCGTAACGCTGCTCTGTAACACACTCCTGAATCTCTCCGAGCCGTCAATCACGAGAGCTGGTCAATCAAGACTAACTGATGAAGGACAATAACATCAGCAGCGGAGTGACGCGGAGCACAAATCACCGAGTCTGCAACTATCGTTAGTGAACTACTCAAAGTCACTTTCATCTTAATTACTGGTGTTTGTTTAGAGAAGCAGCACTAGGGTCCAATACCTGAACGAACACACAACATTACATAGTGCATTCTTTCACATTTACTTCAGACAATATACAAAGATTTACATCATAAATATATATGTGTGTGTACTGTATGTGTGTGCGTATACATAACATGTATAAATATACATGTTAAATTATGTTAATGTATTTATGTGTGCATATGTAGATATTTCATAAAAATATATCTAATATAAATAAATCAAAATATTTATCTATGCTAAAATATGCATTATGTATAAAAATAATATATAAACACAAAATGCACACATATCATCTATCTATAAAATGTAAACATAATTACACACACACACACACACACACACACACACACACACACACACACACACACACACACACACACACACACACACACACACACACACACACACACGAATAATTAAATTAATATTTAATTCTGTATAAAATATAATACATTATGTATAAACGTAAAAAATATTTTAAATATATATACATATATATATATATATATATATATATATATATATATATATAAATACACAAATATCCATCCATACATCTATTTAATGTATAAATATGCATAATAAATGATGTATTATCTAAAAAGTCTAAATATATAAAATATATTCAAAAAATGCGTATATATATATATATATATATATACACACACACACACACACACACACACACACACACACACACACACACACACACACACACACACACACACACACACACACACACACACACACACACACACACACACACACACACACACACACACACACACACACACACACACACAGATTTTATAAAGATTTAACATTTTATAAAGATATATAAAATACACAAATATCCATCCACCTATCTATAAAATGTATCAATATAAATAAAAAAATACGTTTAAATATATAAAAAATATGAATCTATAAAATGTATACATAAATAAATACAAACAAATATACAAAATAAAATAAAGATCTAAATAAAGAACAGTTGTTTCTGAAGCTCTCTCTCTCTCTCTACCCCCCCCCCCCCCCCCCCCCACTAGGTTTGGTTCAGATCTGGCCCCAGGAGCGACTGCGCACCAGATCTCAGCGCACTGAACCCAGAGAAGCCGTGGTCCTGAACTCCCGCTGACTTCCACATAAAACCATTACACAATCCTTCACGCTCCTCGTAAAAGTGTCCCGCAGCACGGGAGCTCAGGCGTCTGGACGGACGGTGGCAGATAATCAGACTGAATCTGGAGCTTTGCATGTTGCCCTTTCTGTGTCGGAGCACTGCTGTGATTTAAATCGCCTCTGACAGCTTCGTTCCTTTGTATTATTTATACATGTCTGGTTAAGGGTAGGCAGTAATACAGCTCGTGGGCTCAGGGCTGCTTTCTGACACTCTGCTTTTGGGCAAATGGAGGAAAAAATCCTTGAATAGACATTCGTTACAGCCCTGACAGAAAATCCAGTTAACATGATGTGAAGAATTTAGTGGAGAATGATTCAAATGGCCTTAATGAGCCTCCATTACAATAATTAGCTATAAAAACTGTTGCATTCAATCCAGTGAAAGAGCTCACATCAGGAGTGATTTATGAAGGAATTACACAGAACTGCATTCAGCACGTGTTTCATAAGTGAGAGTCATTCTGTGCAATTTACTTGAATATGTGTAACATGAAAAATATTCCCAATACTTAATGAAAGGGTATTGAATCAGGAAATAAAAATGCTGCGCAGGTTGACATGAAAACATTCTTCAAAATCTGCTATTCTTGAGTCTGAACTTCTGAAGGCACTGATGCGATCGCTCCACAGGTAAACGTGTTAGCTATAGTTATGTGGTGGACATAAATACATGAAGATCTACAGAGGACAGTAGCTGCTTGAACTGAAAGTGTTCAGTGGTTAAACGTATCGACTAAATGCACAAACCTAAACATTAATGCAGAGAGTCAAGACATTTTGGCACGTGACATCAGAGAGCTTTAATGGCAGCGATGCATTGTGTGTGCATGTTTTTAAATGTATTTTTATATTAATATAACCGGTTCAATGTGTGAAAGTGGCTAGTTAAGCCCTTTAAAATCAACCTTTTATAAGTTTCCAGCAGATTTTATCAGAAGAATCAGTGCTCCCAAAATAACTATAATATCTAAAAAGTAGGGTTGCACAATATATCTAAGTAAATCGATATCACAATATGGCTTACTGTGATCTTCACATCGCGAAGGCTGTGATTTAATTAGATAAATGTATGATATAAATGATATAACACTTCAATCTGAAATCAGCAGCACATATTTGCAAGCATACTAACAAAATAAAAGCTCCATTCAGGGTTATAACAGTCAACTAAAACAAGTAAATAAATACAAAAATATTAAGCAATAAAAATAAAAGAAAATTATTTATATATATATATATATATATATATATATATACACACACACACTGAAATAAAAAATAATAAAAATATAAACATGTTTAACAAAATATATATTAAAAAACAACAAAAAAAAAAATTTCAATTTAAAATTATATTTATTATAAATATATCTCTTATTTTTTAATATTTTATTTAAAATCACGATGAAATTATAAATATTATTATTTTATTTAATAATTATATTGTCATATTGAATTGGTCAAAAACAATAACAAGATTCAAGTTTTTTTTTTTTTTTTTTTTTTTTTTTACAAATTGTTCAGCCCTTAAAGGATGGTTTCGACTCAAAAAGTAGAATTAATTCAATATACTGTATAATGCAGGAAAATATCCCAATGTCAGTTTTTCCAATATTGTGCAGCCGTCCTCCAAAGGTCAAATTCATCTCATCCCATCAGGAGCTGTAATTCTGAGGTGAATTTCATTTGAAAGCGGGCGTCATGTTCATCTACTCACTAGCCTATAAAAGTGAACATTTCACACAATGAAATCCATCACCGATTCATTCACGACATGTCCTTCAAGGAGACAAAACAGCCATTTGGAAACCGCCCTTGGAATAAAGACCAGGCGGACACATGGAGTAAATTTCACTGTCATGACTCGATGGTCTATTAGGCCTTTTTGTGGCCTTTACTCCCTCAATTAGCCTCGCAAATATAACATTAGTGCTGTGTAAGATGAGGATTTTGATTTCTTCATGAAATATGATATGCAGTTTATCCAGAGAGCCGTTAATCTGCTCCTCTAAGCTAAAGTATGAGCGAATCAACGCCGAAGAGCCACCGGCAGAGCGCTAAACCAACATAATGCTCATGAGCCATAAATAAATATGTCATAGTAATGCACACTTGCACGTCAGGATATCGAGCAATGTGAAGCTCTCCGTTTGACCCCGGGTGGTATTTAAGACGACTTAAATGTGAGGAACGCGAGTCTCCGGAGCCGCTCAGACTGAAATCCCCTTCATCCCGTGAACTTATGTTAGCATATACTTCATAATAGACGCCCTGCAGGAGTTCACGGGGACACCGGAGATGCACTAGACCTTTGTGCGGTCGAGGTAATTTAACGGCTCAGCGAGGAGAGGTCTCACAGAAAAGACTCTTCAGAGGAATTTAATTAAAGCAGTAATAACATTTGAAACGCTCGAGTTAGACGCATGCATCGCACCGCAGTGCTGACAGATGCACAAATCAATGCTTCACTTGTCATATACCGCTTTCGCTGTGTTTCATCTCTTTTTAAAGCCTGATGGACAGGATATATATTCTAAATTAAAGACCTCTTCTTGTTACCGTAATGCAAAAAGTGCACAGCATTGCTTTAATATTATTACTGTAATGCATTACTGAAAAACAGATGATAATTTTATTAAATACAACAAATGCTGCTATTTGATACTGTGCCTAAACAGGATGTTTTCACTATTGTATTATAGTAATAAGAATAATGCAATAAAATGCATTTGGATTGATTTATGTGGAAGCTTTTTTCTGCCAAAGAAAAAATTATTAAAAAGGAAATGGAGACATTTTCTCACAATTCTGACTTTTCTGTTCATGCAATTTCAAGTTTACATCTCATAACTCATTAAAAACACAGAATTGTGAGATATAAACATGCAATTCCAAAATATGAAACAATCTCACAATTATCTGAAAAAAAGTTCAAAATATAAGAGAAAAGGTCCAATCATGTGAGATAGAAACTCACAATTATGATAAAAACGTCCAATATCTAATATATAAGCTTAATTTAAAAAAACTAAATCTAAATTTTGAGATATAAATGTGCAATTCTGAGGGAAAAGCATCTAAATTATAAGATATAAACTGAAAAAAAATAAATATTACATATTTATTTAGTCAAAAACATAAATTCTCAGTTCTGAGGAAAAAAGTCCAAAATATAAGATAGCAAAATAAAAAATAAAAAAATGTAGTGCGAATTGCACACAATGAAATCCATCAGACCATCTCATTCACCACGGCTCCTTCAAGAACACGAAAATGCCATTTTGAAATATTTTGACAAAAAAATAGTTAAACTGAGAACATCATCAAATACTCTGTATACATTCAGTAATAAGAATAAAGCAATGCAACCCCTTGAGCAATGATCTGTTCCCGGTTTGCGGGATGTTTTGTAGGTCTGCGCTCACCCGGACTCGCTGCACCTCCATGAAGACGGCTCTCTGGAAGGCTTTCTCCCACAGCACCAGTTCTGAGCCCAGCTCGACGCTGTAGCAGAAGCTCTGGCCGTGACCCACCAGCACACTGAAGCAGAAGGGTTCACTGTCCCGCAGCTCACCGTCCTGCATGTAAAACCTGGTCTGTATCCAGCAGTCTTCGGCTATCCACAGCTGGACAGCAGCAGAGGAGACACAGTGACTGTTCGAAGCTTGTATGCTCTGTATTCATATTAATATATACACTACTGTTCAAAGGTTTGGGCTCAGTGAGACTGTTGTAATGTTTTTGGATGACTCTTCTGCTCACCAAGGATGCATTTATTTGATCAAAAAACAGTAAAAACTATATTATTGTGAAATATTATTACAATTTAAAATAACGGTTTTCTATGTCAATATATTGTACAATTACATTTTTGTGATGCGCAGCTGTATTTTCAGCATCATAACTCCAGTCTTCAGTGTCACATGATCTTCAGAAATCATAATAATATACTGATATACGGCTAGTCACGAGATTTTCACCAGTCATTTGTTTTATATTTTTTTTTGCCCTCGGAAATAGGTGCCATTTCCATTAAACTTCATGCGTATGAAAAAGTTTGCAGTAATGACCTCTTCATGACCTACATTTCTGATAATTATTGAAAATTGAAACAATAGTTCTGCTGAATATTTTTGTGTAAACTGAGATATATTTTATTTTTCAGGATTCTTTGATTATTAGAAAGTTAAAAACAGCATTTATTTGAAATAGAAATCAACTTTTGTAACATTATAAAAGTATTTCCTGTCACTTTTGATCAATTTAATGCATCCTTGCTCAAAAGTATTAATTTTTTCAAAAATAAATTCAAGTCCAAATGTCTGAATAGTTTTGAATTTTGGACACATTAAAAAAATCCTATATTTTAAAAAATGTCTGTTTTGTGTCGAGGTAGAGTAAATACAAATCCTTGGTCATCAAAAAAATCATTATTGTTAAGCTGAGAACATTATCAAATAGTCTAATATATGTATATTTGTTATATACTTTTTTATTAGAATAAATGACATTTTAATATGTACTTATTTTTAACCACAAAATATGAAAACAAATATTTGTATTTCTTTAGAATAATATACACCGATGAATCATGCACAGTAAGAGCAGGAATATGATTTAGGAACATAAGTATTTATATTATGTGCAAACAAAACAAATACCGAGCACTCAGCATCTGATGATAGAAGCCATACATGTGTGTTCGTACCTTATGAACCTTAAAGAGAACCTCACAGAGGTGAAAACTAGCCTCTGCTTGAGCCCAGTCTGATGCCAAGATCTGATACAAGAACACAGAAAGAATCACATGCATGATTAGTGAGGATACCGCCGCTTACTGCAGTCCCCTTATAGCTGCTTAAAGGAGAAGTTCACCCGAAAAAAAGACATTAGCTGAACATGTGCTCTCCCTCAGGCCATGCAAGATGTAGATGAGTTTGTTTCTTCATCAGATTTGGAGAAATGTAGCATTGCATCACTTGTTCACCAATGGATGCTCTGCAGTGAATGGGTGCCGTCAGAATAAGAGTCCAAACAGCTGATTAAAACATCACAATAATCCACAAGTAAATGATAATTTTCGGGTGAACTGCTCCTTTAAGAAAACCACTGCACAAAGGTGAGGTTTGTGGATCAACCCTTCAATTTCTCAACACAATGTATTGCAGAGATTCTACCGATTCATTATTTCACTTCACTGTTTTGTAAAACTAGTCAATTGTTTTATTTGTATTTTTTTGCCTTTGGAAATAGGTGCCATTTCCATTAAACGTCATGCGTATGAAAAAGTTTGCAGTAATTACCTCCTCGTGACCTACAGAGACATGAGGCTTATTTAACAGTCTGTTCTCTCTAAAGATGTAAATCTGAAACATAATGAGATGCTAATGCATTCGCTGAATGTCTCTAGGCTTTAAGGCATGTTAAATGCTATGTTTCCTTAGATTTCTCCCTTTATTAATTCAGTAATGCACATTTAATGAAATAGCAAGAAATATCAACATAGATTTATTTCGGTCACAAAATTGATCAAAACCACTTACAATAACATTAATACAGCGGTAACGGAGTCACGTAGAGGACGGCGCTGGAGTGATGCTAAATATCGCATTGCATTAGGAAGTGCAGACGCTGAAATAGCACACACAACAGTGCCAACACAAAGTGCAGGGCTGTATTTCATAACTGATGAATCCTGTGTCTTCAGGCTTAATGGCAAAGATAAAACATTAGTCACCAATAACGTATGTGTGCGAGGCTACCGCGGTAATGGCTTTTCCTCACCACAGTCCATTAGAAAGTAATAGATTGATTATATATAATTAGAATGGATGTCCTGAGTCTCAGAGCAGCGGAGGACAGGTGAGGTTTGTCATTTTAGGAGAGAAGACATTGGCTATGTCCAGAATATGATTCTGCAGTATACAGTTCCAGTGTAATGTAGTGCACTCGTGTTTGAAATGTGTTTCACATGCTGTTTAGGGTTTCCATATTCATCAAAGAATTGCCATGGCTTTTTCAGAAAGATACTTTTTTTTCTATTCACAACTATGAGTTGCAGAATTGCCAAAAAAATAAAATAAAAAGTAAGAAAATCTGATTTGTGTGATAAAAAGTCGCAAGTAGCTTTTTTTTATGAACAGTCCAGTTTGTGAGACACAAAATCACAATTGTGAGAAAAAACTAAGTAAAAAGTCAGAATCGTGAGGTAAAAAGTTACAATTAACTTATGAAATTAATTCATTATTATAATTTCATATGTATGTTTATTTTTTTTATTTTACAAATAATAAAGTATATAAATATACACATTTATATATATATATATATATGTGTGTGTGTGTGTGTGTGTGTGTGTGTGTGTGTGTGTGTATACCAAGGGAATTTAGTAGAAATACTATAACATGTGCTTACCAGTATCCAATGACTAAATTGTCCTTAGCAATAATTTTGATCCAATAATTCAGTATATTGAATAATAATAATTCAGTTGTTGTAATTTCGTTCGCATCTGAAATAGGTCATATCATTGATATTAGCTGAGAAGTCAAGTCAAGTAGTTGCACCAGTGCTGTTTTTGCATCATATGCACATTCGAAGTGCGAACAGAAATGATGTTCACCAATGTGCTGTTTACAATTTGGGTACAACCATACAAAACACAAAAATCAATTCACGAGTTGTCGGCTGAATACTATTTGCATCTTAAAACTAAAGCTAAGCCAGTAGCAGTACTGATAGTGTCGTGTAGACATTACCGTGTAGATGCGAAAAGAGGAACAGACAAACCGATTCAATTGAGTCATTTAGATTAGTCATTAACTCCTGACTTCGATCATTCAGCGATTCACTCGCAAAAAAACTAATCAAAAGATTCATTCATTTTCGAATTTCTACATCACTTGTAATGATTTTAAAAAGCATGAAGTGATGGGTAAAACAAAGCTTTTTGAAACTCTGAATCAGTTAAATCATTGCTTCGCAAAATGATTCAATTTTTCAAAGCATTTCAATCAGATCACAAATCGCTAAATCAATTGATTTAGACTGGAACTTCGGAGCGGGTTTGACAATCATTTCACAAGTTAAATAATTTGTGATTTGTGCTCCAAGTCCTGATCTGAAATGATTGTTCGCGATCGGGATTTCAGAGCGCGGATTGCGAATCGTTTTATTTACACAGGAACTTCAGAGCGGTTATGCGAATCGAATGGTTTGTGAATGATGCTCCGAGTCCTGATCTGAAATGATGGTTCACGAATCATTGAATTAATATAGAGATACAGATTTGACTGCTTTAGGATGAACATAACTTTGGATAGTGTCCATGTACTCGTCTAGATCAACGTTGAATAAAGAAAAGAGATTTAGAGCCAGATTTTTGCTCATGTAGCCTATAGGGCTGCTCGATTAATCGAATGCGATTGTCATGCGCATCTCGTCAGTAAAGCTAGGTCTGTAATCATTAGTAAATCTCCATCACGTGATTTCAGATGGAGCGGCATTTAATACACAGAGCCGTAGTTCACTGACAAGCGACGCAATGTCCATAAATTACAATAGATCACTTAACACAATCTGTTAAAATGACGGACGGTCTTCAAACTTTTCCGTCACTGCTAAAAACATTCCATCAATGGCAGAACATGTTCAGTTAATGCGACCTCTGCATTAGTAATATTGTATAACATCATCACGTCTCTCAGGTGTGTGTGTGTGTCTGTGTCTGTGTCTCTGTGTGTGTGTGTGTGTGTGTGTGTCTGTGTCTCTGTGTGTGTGTGTGTGTGTGTGTGTGTGTGTGTGTGTGTGTGTGTGTGTGTGTGTGTGTGTGTGTGTGTGTGTGTGTGTGTGTGTGTGTGTGTGTGTGTGTGTGTGTGTGTCTCTGTGTGTGTGTCTGTGTGTGTGTGTGTGTGTGTGTGTCTGTGTCTCTGTGTGTGTGTGTGTGTGTGAGAGTGTGTGTGTGTGTGTGTGTGTGTAGTGTGTGTGTGTGTGTGTGTGTGTGTGTGAGTGTGTGTGTGTGTGTGTGTGTGTGTGTGTGTGTGTGTGTGTGTGTGTGTGTGTGTGTGTGTGTGTGTGTGTGTGTGTGTGTGTGTGTGTGTGTGTCTCTGTGTGTGTGTGTGTGTGTGTGTGTGTGTGTGTGTGTGTGTGTGTAACACATGCATGAGCTTACAGGAGGACTCCTGAAGACGACGAGAGAAGATCCTCTCAGCGCCAGGAACCTGCAGCTGTGAAGGGGCTCGACGTCGCCGCCCTGCAGGTGTTCACACACCCAACCCATGTGGACAATCTGAGGAGAAACATTAACACAAGAAACCTGCTCGGCCGGGATCCATTAGGTAAATATGATTGAATAACTCTCTGAATTATGAATCATAATGCAACAGAGAGCCAGAGGTCATGACACGATCCCTTATTTTCTCTCTCATACTGTAATGGTAAAATATGATGAGGCAGTACAGTAGGGATATTACTCCCGGTCTTATGATTTAGATGAATATGTCACGGTACAAATAACCCACCTGATCGTCAGGAGAACAGTATTTATTCGCCGTTTTTATCTGAAACGAACAAAAACATTTACAAATCAATAACAGTGTCAATGTTTATTTATTTATTTTGAACTTAATTGTAAACGTTTGTACACTTCACAGAAGTACTTTATAAATAAAAAACAATGATAATAATAATAATAATATGATTATTAACATAATTGTTATTTATTATTTTAGCATAAAATTTACACTTTAAAATAAAAAAAACTATTATTATAATATGATTAATATTAAAATTATATATTAATATTTTTTTTTTTTCACTTGTGCACTTTAAAGATTTACTTCACAATTGAAAACAAAAACTATTCTTATTATTATTAATCATACAATAAATGTTTATTGATTTACTTATCATTAAGATTTAGAAGGAAGGCTTAAGGTTTTATGTGGTGAAAGTATTAAGTAAAGTACTAAAAAAAAATATATTTTGTTGTTAAATATTGCCAGGAAAATGAAATCTATTATTATAATATGATGATTATGAATACATTAATGTATTGGTTTATTACTTACAAATGTACAGTTATTATAATATGATGCGAATGACTTATTTACTTATTTAATTTAGTTGTTAAATATTGCTAGGACAATACAAATAATTACATTATAACATGATTATTATAAACTGATTTGTTTAGTTTTACCTTTTTTTACTTAAAAAATATTAATGAACTGTACAAATATTATAATATGATTATTATTATTAACAGATCTCTTTATTTATTCTGCATTACTGTATGATATTAAGCATTAGAGGGAGGGTTTAAATTTGCTTCACTGTCATGCATTTAATAACACAAATTATAAAAAATGCTTTATATACTTAATCCAAATTATTTAATTGCTTATTCGTTCATTTAGTTGTTAATTATTGGCAGGACATGTTTCACGTGATTCCTCTTATGAACGATAGTCTCTCTCTGTAAACTCGTACTAATAATCACCTCTTTCTGTGGAGGTCTATAGAGTTTCTCCAGATCCGTGCTCTTTGGACTCGATTCATAACTCTTCTGCGCTCGAGCCCAGCGCTTGACAAGAATACTGCCTAACGATCTCATTTCCTGTGCGTTGTTTTAATTAGTGCATGCGCTGATGATCCAATGGGCTTTTTCTGAGGCTGTCACACAGCTGCATGTTTTACTGCGCTGACGTCACCTAATGATGGAGACGGATGCTGATTGCTACATGTCCAATTAACAGCTGATTGTGTGCGAGTGGAAGCGGATCTGTTATTGTGCTGACCTATAACCTATAAATAGAGCGAGTGACACATGCTGGAGCAGCGAGGATGATGGGATTGAGTGTCGTTCGACACGTTTCATCGGCTGACAAGTCCAGTTTGTGTTACAGGCCTCATTGTAAAGATCCACATATAACGACTTATCATATATGTTTCAATGCACTGTATCTTTTCATTAATAATTACTGATTTCAGTTCATAATAATGCATGCCTAGTCATGGTTTCACATTTCAAGAGTGTCGTGCACATGCAGAAAATTAGTCATAATTGATTATAAGATCATATTCACAATATAATAATTTTATACTGCGTAATATATAAAACTGCTACCAGAAGGTTATATCAGTAATATATTATGGATTCATATTATTTAAAAAATACATATGGAAACATTTTCTGAACACAAACGTAACACTAATAATACGTTATTATTATTATTATATTTTTAATGTGATTTATTAAATGATCACTAGCTAGTAATTTCAATATAGTTATAGGTAGTTGTGGTAATTTGAAATAAATATTAAATAATGAAAAATATAATAATAATATTTATAGAACTAACTATATCAGTTAAATAATATTAATACAATAATAGTTTAATAATAATATGAATTTATAATAAAAATACGATATAACCCAACACAGCAATATTACTATTACTCTAAAGTAATAATAAAAAAAATATTATTTTAATTGTGTTTTAAATTGTAAAGTGTACAAAGGTGCAAAGTTAAAGTAATAATAAATAATACAATTTGTTAATAATAAGTGTTTTTTTAAATTAAAGTACATCAGTGAAGTGCATGTGTACAATTTCACATACAATTATAATAAATAAATATGTTAATAATAATCATCATATAATAAATGTAAAATTTTAAGAAAAATGAACATAAATAAATACATATAACCTTTTTATATTTGTTTTTACATTTTAAAGTGTACAAAAGTGTATTTAAAGTTCAAATAAAAAATAAATAAGTAAAATCAAGCATAAATGAATGTTTAATAATGAAACAATTATCAAGACAGGATGTTTTCAGTCAAGATGGACACTTTAGCTTGACTTGAGATGACTCGAAGACTAATTCAATCTTGCTCTTTGACAAACTAACGAGCAGTTTACAGAAAAGTAGATCTGTGACCCGACTCAGACTCAGCATCAGATATATCTGCATCTACATCACTTCCTTAATGCAAAATATCATTTCCAAGTCCTCTCTACAGAGATTTTAATGTGAAATACAACCTGGATGCGTCACCAAGAGTAACTAACTTCATGAACATATGCTGAACTGTATATCACGCAGTACTCAGAAGGTCTGAACACAGCACACGTTCAGTTGCATATTCATATTTCAGCCTGAAAGCAGTCATAAACCTCAGTCCAGCGTATGTGCATCAGTCCTCTGATCTCTGGTGGTTTCACGTACTCTGATAGCTGCGTGATACTTACGCTCTCCTGGGTCAAAGCGTTGATATTGGTTGATATTGCTTGAAGCCAGTCTGTGCTTTCAGCTGCAGTGCAAAATTGAAGAATGTGCGTGCAAACTCCATCTAAGGCAATGACTTCAAAACTGTTCGATCTGGAGGAAGAAAAAACAGGAATATGAAATATTAAATTCACTGATAACAGTATACAATATATCTGGAGAATGACACACACAAAGACTACACACATTCAACACAGAATACACCAATAATACCACACAATTACACTAGTACACTTACTGTACAATCTATTATATTTATACATAAATTGGATTGAAATTATTATTATTATTTATTCATTAAATACATTTAATACATAAAAATAATAATATGACACATTATAAAATAATGAAATTATTATAATAATTATGATTAAATATGACTATACACTTATAATAGTAATTCATATTGATAATAATATATAAAAGATAACATTAATAAACAATTAAAAAAATATATTAAATACACAAATAATAATAATAAATATAAAATATTATGACTATTATTATTAATAATAATAATAACATAACAACAAAACATTAAATTAATTATGAGTATAATACATATCAAGTAAAATAGTAATACATTATTAATACAATTACATAATTAATAATAATTATTATTATTATTAATATTAGCATACATTATAATCAATATACAATAAATCAATACATATAAATAAATACAAAATATAATAAATACATAAATAGTAATGCAATTATTAAATATAATAATACTTGATATATATATATATACAAACACATTAAATATTTATTAATATTATTAAAAATGAATATACACAAAAATAATAATATATTAAAATAATTAATTAATAAAACTGTTTTTGGAAAAGTATTAAATATACAAGTTTTAATAATAAAGTATGAATACTAATAATACATTAAACATTAAGGCATTAATACTAATCATCCTCGTCACCGTCATGAATCTGATAATAATAGCACACTTCTATTGTTGTATATTGTGCACGGTTTCACACATCATTTCTATAAACAGCATGCGGCAGCATAAAGTAGATATTGGCCAGTATGAGCACACTCGTGCACTAGTGCTCTATTGTTATTAGAGAGACTAAGTAAGTACATCATGATGCAAGATACGTGTCAGGAACGAAACGATCCCTGATCAAATCTTCAGGGCCACGGAAATGTTTTCTATTATTGATAAGGAAATGAATAAGACATCAGACACATATTGTACATGACAAGAACAGAGACAAATCGATAAGTGTTGCCACAATTTACACAGTATTGAATCATTGTGTTCTGTCACAGGTGGCTTACAGTACAATTCACAGATGATTCACATGAATGATAAAAACAGGCACGATTGTTGTTGTTGTTATTTGCATTACATTAATGTATTCCCAGTAAACATTTCCAGATGATGATAATTCTAAATAAATAAACAAATAATACCAAAAAACCAGACTGTATATAAATCTCACAGTAACATCAAGATAACGTTTGCATGAAGAAAATTAAACAAAATAATAAAAATATATTAATAAAATACATTTTGTTTTGTTTTTTTATGACATAATACAATTTACACTTTCCCTCTAATTCTTTATAGCATATTCCAATGAAAAATCTATCAATCAATCAACCAACCAACCAACCAACCAACCAATCAATATCAATCAATCAATCAATCAATCAATCAATCAATCAATCAATCAATCAATCAATCAAATCAACCAACAACAAACCAATCAATCAATCAATCAATCAAACCAACAACCAACCAACCAACCAATAAATCAATCAACCAATCAATCAACCAACAATGAACAACCAACCAACAACAACCAACGAATCAACAACCAATCAATCAATCAATCAAACAATCAACAATCAATCAATCAACAACCAACGAACAACCAACGAACAAACCAACCAACCAACCAACCAATCAATCAATCAATCAACAATCAACGAACAAAAATAAACAATCAACCAACAACAAACCAATCAACCAACCAATCAATCAATCAACCAACCAACCAACCAACAATCAATCAACCAACAATCAAACCAATCGAACCAACAACAACCAACAATGAACAACCAACAACAACCAATCAATCAAACCAACAACAACCAATCAATGAACAACCAATAAACGAACGAACCGAACGAACAAACGTTGTCGAATAATAAATGAACGAACAAACCGAACAAATAAATAAATAAAAAATAAAACCGAACAATCAAACAACCGAACGAACGAACCGAACGAACAAACTGA
Organism: Schizopygopsis malacanthus; assembly: GCA_027474115.1. NCBI lineage: Eukaryota > Metazoa > Chordata > Actinopteri > Cypriniformes > Cyprinidae > Schizopygopsis > Schizopygopsis malacanthus. The sequence goes on along the minus strand of CM049880.1, from coordinate 2,915,429 downwards.
ACGAACAAACCGAACGAACGAACGAACGAACGAATCAATGAATGAATCAATCAATCGAATCAATCAATCAATCAATCATCATAATCTACTAATAGTCAAATATAAAATACTTAGACACTACCACTAACAATAATACTCATTTTTTTTTATTATTGTAAAGCATCTGTGAAGTGTACGATTGTATACATTAATTTTCAATTTAATTTAAAAACAGTGTTTTATTTTTTATTTCTGTTTTATAGTAATGCATCTTTTTTCTCATTACAGTAATGTATTCCTAATAGAAATTATCAGATGACAATCCATATGACTAATAAATCAATCAATAAATAGGTCATTAATCCAGACTTTATACAAATCACATAGCAACATCAAAACTGAGCAACATCACACACACACACACACACACACTCTCACACATACACAGACACACGCACACGCACACGCACACGCACTCGCACTCGCACACACACACACACACACACACACACACACACACACACACACACACACACACACACACACACACACACACACACACACACACACACACACACACACACACACACACACACACACACACACACACTGTATGATTTTAATTTGTCAATAAATATGTCACCTTCTCCTTTAATCCAGACATGTCATTATACAATTTGTGTCCTCATAAACCACATAAACATGCCCAAACACTAACACACACACATATATACACACACACACACACACACATTTGTTAATTTGTTTTTTAAATGGTAAAGTACATACATATATATCTGAAGTGTACAATTATAATACGTTTTTTTTGTATTTCCATTATAAATTCCCAAATGATGATTCAAATAAATGAATGAATTATCCAGGCACAACACCAGACTGCATACAGATCTCCCAGAGCTATCGAAAGACTGACCTCAAACACGTCTGTCAGTTCAGATGTTGTTACCTGCTTATTTCCCTTTGTTTTAAATGTGCACAGCTGTCAATACTAATGAGAGGCATGAGATGCGTGAGTTGATAGACAGGGTTGTCACACTCACTCCACCATCAATTGTCTATAATGGGCAGCTTCGACGTTTAATTTCAGTGTGTGTTTGAAGCGTGTCACAGATGAATTACACTCTGATTTGCCGGACTGACTATTTAATGATAGCTGTCAGAAAGAGCGTCACGTCAAAACATATTCCGCATGACGCACACACACACACGATGGAAAGGGCGAGCAGCCCTTTCCATTGTGGCCCATATTATTATGCTTATGAAGGGCTACCGAGGGCAAAAGGCTGTGACATGAACATTTCTAATGCATTAAATCAAGTGAGAGCAAGACTAACTCTATTATTGAAGTGAGATTACAGAAGCATTGCTCTCAAAACACGCCATCTTTAGCAGCTTCCAACATTTCCAATAAAGCAATTCAATAAATGGCATGATTTCAATTAACGCCAACCATGTGTGAGATGCGTCCATTCAGCGCTTGGCCTTTTGCAGATAGAAATTGCCTGGAGAATATAATGTTCTGCTTGAACTAGCAGCAGACTGTAGCCCAGCGCGTCTGACTGACAGAACTCAATAAAAAATCTATTAGTCTGGAGAGAGCGTCTTCATCGGCCATCGCACACACAGAGAGAGACGCTCATAACGGAGACTGAGAAGATGCTTTTACATTCGGTGGGAATGGTACTGCGATGTGAATCTGAGCATTCAAATGATGAAAAGCTGACAATCCTGCATGAATGATGGACCCTTAGATGTTGAAAAATGCATTCAGTTGCTCTGTTGATGGACGGAAAAACAAATCAATAAATACTTAGAGAGAAAAAATCTAACATATTTAACTCGGAAAAGCCTGACATGTCAAATTATAATCAGAAATGTATTCATTTTTTCTAAATGGAGCAGTTTATTGAACATTTCAGACCAGAAGAGCTCAAACGTTTTAATACACTAGATTCAAGTTTAGATTAAAATTATTTTATAATAAAAAAAAATATACATATTTATTTGTAAATATTTTTTTTATAAAAATCAATACAATTTTTTTTTTTTCACATTTCAATGCAAAATATGTATTTTATAATGGAAGATATGTATCAGTGGCAAACATGTTTATAAATATATATATATATTTTAAAGTTTGCATATGTATTTATGTTCTGTATCATATTTGATCCATCAGGCTTTTATGGCTCATATAGACTGATATAGGGAGAATATGCTGATGCTGATATTTATATGATGAAATTCTGATGCTTGTAATACAAATCAATGAGATCTTTATAACAGTAGAGCAGATACTGACATAAACTGATCTAAACATCAGTGGTCGCTCTTTATCTCCAATAATATGAGTTAGTAAGATGAGATGTAAATGATCCAAACATATGATGCAATGCTGATTGAGAGATGAAGAAATAAACGCTCCTCAGAAGATCCTGATGATCAGATTTGAGACTAAAACATGATTGATGGAGAATCAAGTAAAGCTGAGCTGCTTCAGTAAGTGTTCATCTGGAAATATGACTGCAGTTATTCTGACGTTTACTTGAGAAAAATCAGTCAAGATTTGACACGAGAAGCAGCAGCTGAAGATGGACGTTTGTGCAATTAGACTAAAAATCTCAGACGACAGAAGGCATGTAGGGTTAATATCAAAGTTTTCAGACCTGAAACTCCACCTGGAGTCGAGCCCGAAGCACATAGAAATATATTCAGATTATGCATTCTGCCTAATTAAGGATCTGATTCCACCTGCTGCAATCACAAGCTTTGAGTTTTAAAGTGGATATTTATAGATCTCTCTTCTCCGCCGATGTGATGCGATATCATTCTGCTTTCGACGGCACACGACTAAAGTTAGAGCCACTTCTTCTGGACCCGAGGCTGCTGCATCACTGACCTTTCCAGACACGGCATGCCGCTGCATACATATTGGATTTAACATCCTCTCACCTAAATGAAAAATGCTTGCAAAACCAACACTGGGCAAACCTTGCAGCTCGTGCGGCATCTCGGCGGATTACCGTACCTTAATTTGTCGGTTCCAGCTTTGCGTCGAGAGATTCGAGCCATGAACAGAGGGAGGCTGACGGCATCCAGCCAGCGCTTCTCATACTTTGGTTCATTAGCCGAAGGTGAGGAGGGCGACGACGGGGCCTGGAGGGAATAAATGAGAGGGAGAGAGTGAGAGGCCGGAGCAGAAACATCTCGTTTTAGTGTCATCCGCTGGCCTTTGATCACAGCGCCAGCGGCCCTTAACAGCCACGGCCTGCGATTCAAAAGCATCCGCGGCGCTCGGCCCCGACTCATAATAACTCCGGCTCGACCTGATCCTGCTGTATTTTACAAATCAATGAGGATTACAGTTGCCTTATAGAAATGCATGACATTGTCCATGCACATTCACAGGAGGAGAAAGATGATGAAAATCTAAATCAGATGAACGTTTGAACACTGCAAATGCATAGCTAGCTTTCAAAAGCTATGGAAGCACATTTTGGCCACAGATTTAAAAATAAATATATAAGGTAATTGCACCTTTTTATCTCAGAAATCTGACCTTTTTAAGTTTACATCTCATAATTTTGAATTTATATATCACAAATTCAGTTTTTCTCAGAATCGTGAGAGACTAAGTCTAAATAGTGAAATAAAAACTATATAATCTAGTAATCACATAATCAACTACATAAAGAGATCTAGCAAAGAAAGAAAAACAGAATTTCAAGACAAACACAGAAGAACAATTTCTCACAATTCTGACTTTTTTGTTGCAATTGTGCCTTTTTTTTATTCTGAGTATACATCTTGCAATTCAATTTATTATTATTATTATTACTATTTTTGTTTTGCATAGTTTCTGCCATGCAATAAATGTGACAATTCCAACTTTTTATATACCAAGATTATATCTTGCGAGAAAAAAAAAAGTCTGAATTGTGACATATATTCAGAATTGCAAATCAAAATAATGAGTAAAATCTGTAAAAAGTTGTAACAACATTTTTTTTTTTTTTTACTTTGGCAGAAACCATATAGTTGGGAAGTAATCATTTTGAATTTTTTGCAAAAAATATGTTGGAAATGCAAAACTTTTCTCATCTCGTCACATTAAGTCAAGAATGACATGAATCAGGTAAAAAAATCCCATATTTTCCATTAAAAATTGTGAATTTAAGAGAAAAAACATACAGCTTTTTTACATTTCTGTTGTAAAACATATGTCAAATATGAATTGCTTCACTACTTTCATCTCTTTAACCGTTAAACTAACACTTCATGCTGACAGCAAGCCCCGCCTACTTTGATTTGATTGGCTGTCTCAGTCATTCTGACATTGATGAGCTGTTAGACTGCTGAGGCAGATCAGCTTAAACATGTGACTTTTAATGATTTTTGTCATCCTATAACAAACAGAGCACTGCTTAACAAAGTGCAGCAAAACAGTGCAAGACTTCATAACATTGGAGGGCCAGTTTGGCCATTTCTAATGATTGTGGGAAACTTCCCCCTCAGTGTCTATGATGGTTACGGCCCTGACAGAGACAGGCTTCCACAGACTGCTGCAAACGCTGCTGGGAACCCATCAAACTCAGCTCTTCAATTCTACAGTTATAGTCTTCAAACTGCAGCCCTCTAGTGTGCGTCACATTTGTGCTCTACTCACTTCAACTGCAAAATCCCATCAGTCATATCAGTATTAACGTAATATTATGTATGACATGCGTGAATCTCTCGGATGCAAATAGTCAGTGCAAATTCGGTAAGCTTATAAATCTCCTCGTATCAAATCAAAATCATATTTTTCTGCAAAACACATCAGTACAGGTGCTTCACAGTAGCTGCGGGATGCTTAAGATGGGGATATAGATTTTTTAGAGTTGTTTCTGACCTTGCTTCTATGTAATGTACAGGGCATTTTGGTTTATTTTAAAAAGTCAGAAACTAAACTTGAACACTTGAAGTCTTTTCTTAAACCCACTTTATTTAATTTCACACAGTTTGAATCCAACCATAGCAACACATTGACAAAGTTATTAGAGTTAATTACAACTATATAAAAAACTAATTTTTGTTACTTAAAATGGACGTAAAATAAAACTAAATAAAACAAACATTTTATTTCCGCTAGTTTCCAAGTTTGATTTTCATTTAGCTTCAAGGGTTAGTTCACCCAAAAATGAAAATGAGTTCATGTTTTACTCACTCTCAAGGCATCCTATGTGTATATGACTTTCTTCTTTCAGACGAATCCAATCGGAGTTATATTAAACATCATCCTTGCTCTTTCAAGCTTTATAATGGCATGGGCGGGTGTTTTTGTTCAACAGTCCAACTGTAGTCTAATAAAGCATCCATCCATATTAACGTGCCTCACACAGCTCCGGGGGGGGGGGGGGGTGAATAAAGCTCTCCTGCAAACGATTGATGCATTTTTGCAAGATACACCCACCCAAAACACCCACGAAAACACCCGCCCATGCTGTTATAAAGCTTGAAAGAGCAAGGATGATTTTTAATATAACTCCGATTGGATTCGTCTGAAAGAAGAAAGTCATATACACAAAGGATGCCTTGAGAGTGAGTAAAACATGAACTCATTTTCATTTTTGGGTGAACTAACTCTTTAACTTGATGTAATAAAATATCTAAAATTGTAATAAACAAAACTTAAAAACAAACATAAAAAGCTAAAATTAATATAAAAATAAATGAAGGATAACTGGAATAAAAAAATATAATATATATAACATTTAAGCTAAATGACAAGGCAATAATTCAGATTTTTATTTTGTTTAACTTGTAATTTTGTTTAACTTAATGTACTAAAATAATTAAATAAAAATCAATAAATCTATGTAAAAATATGTAAAAAAAAGTACTAACTAAAATGAAAATGATAACAAATAATACAATATATTAAAATAAATTCAGAGCATTAATAATAACACACTATAGCAGAGAGACATCATAATTCACATGACAGATGGGAAAAAAGAGTTTTCTTTTACCGGTATAAGAAACTTTTTAGCATAATTACCTCCGTATTTCATCTCTGACTGGATGCTTTCACTTGTGGCTGGATTTTCAAGCCATCTCCAATTACACGAGAAGATTCTCCACTCTGCTGTTTACTCGGACCGAGGCTGGATAATTAAACTTGATTTGACTTTCATGTTGAACTGCTCTAGCAAGAGCCCAGAGATGACACTGAATGAAATATTGCCGGCATGTCAAGACGGATCAGACTGACAGAGCGTCTCTCATGAGGAGCCAAACACCAGCTCTTCATTACAGTTTCTCTTCCATACATCCAGAGAGGCTCATCACCATACAGCAGAGACAATTCACTATTTCTCTAATAGAAACAGCTCAGATGAGCCAATAGTTGTCATACAGTAAGAGCCAAGTAGTAATATAAATAAATATTGCATTTATATTTATCTAATAGATGCCATAGTGAAGTGAGTTCATTTACTATCAGGGCTCTAGATATTCTTCCCACTGGTACGTTTGAGACTAACTTTCTCAGTTGGTCACATGAGCACATATTTTGGTTGCATAATTTGTTTTGATTAATCAATGCATGCTGATGCACTTTTATCATAGTTTATAGTTATATGGTAACGAAAGTGTCAACCCGTTCTTTTTCATCAGTAAATAAATTAAGTGAACAGGAATTGCAAATTGTGAAAATATAAATCACTTTCACTTTCGATCACGTTTAGATAAGATGACTAAAACATATGGCCTTAATTAAAAAGAGTAGTTACAATGACTGTCTTCATAATGTTTATTAACAAAAGACGAGGCATGGCATAGGACACATCACATGCTGTATTATATACCGTAAATTACAGAATGTTTAGCAAACACTGTAGGCAATATATGAAGCCTCCATAGCGTAACGTGAACATGTTCACCTTCTCTAGACTACTCTAGTTTGAAAACCATCATCTTCACCACTGACTTAGTACTTGGTGACACCCCGGTTTCACAGAGGTCAGACGTTTCTGGCCACCACTGCACACATTCTCCAAGTCGTTAAGGTTTTGAGGCTGACATGAACATTTTCATGGGATGAAGGTCTGGAGACTGGCTAGGCCACTCCAGGACCATAATTGTGTTTTGGGTCATTGTCAATCAATCCACGATCCATTTTCATGGCCCTGATGTCCATCGTCCCTTTGATGCGGTGCATAGCAGAAAAACTCCCCAAAGCATAAGTTTCCACCTCCATGTTGGACGGTGTTGATGGTGTTCTTGGGGTCATAGGCAGTAACGACCACAACACTTTCACCCAAAGTGTTCATACATTCACACTCGGTCGTTCTTTTTCTCTGTAGTTATGAAAACCTTTAAGAGAGTGCTCCTAATCTCAGCTCCTTACCTTGACACCTGAGAGCCAGTCATCCACTCATTAAAATGCAAATCAATTTATAACTTTTTAGAAATGTTTTTCTGGATTGTTTTGGGTTCAAATAAACCTACCAATAAAATTATAGACTGATAATTTATTTGTCAGTTTGATCATATAATTTATTTCCCCCATTATATAGGTTAGTAAACACATGCCATGTAAAGGTTGAATGATAATAACATTAATATAAAAAAAAATAATGCCACTTAGACCAAGTCAATTTATTTATAATTAAATATTTATTCAAATGGATCAAATAATTATTTAAATAAATAAATAAAGAGTATCTTGTAAATAAATAAATACACTTTTTAAGTAAACAGTCTTAGGAGGTTGGTTTCAGCTGGTTTAGCTATATATCCAACCACCTTTAAGGCTTGTTTAAGCTGTTTTTAATATTAATATTAATATTAATAACATGATTAATATTAATAACATAATAGCTGAAGGCAGTTATATTGGGCTACACTGCGAGGCTTAAAGCACAAATCCAATATTTGGACACAAATCCAGTATGAATTAGATTAATACTAGTCTCAGCCTCAGACGGAATGTTGGCTAAACATCTGATCCATATGGTACACTTAGGACCTGTCCCAAATGGCACCCTAAACCCTCGCGGTCTTTCTCGGAGTCCGCACTTTCGTGACGTAATGCCGCTTTGACTGTCGGGTAGAAGTCTGCTGCGGGCTCGGCAGAAGTGCGGATCGAGGGCACATAACGGCCGCAAAAGGGGCGCTCGCGAGCACCCTTCTGAACGCTAAAATGAGGAATGGGACACCCTACGGTCTCGTGGCCTTAACGGACCCGCGCACGCGGCGGCCATTGTAAGTCCGTAAGACCGCAAGTGCACACGCAGTGTTCCATTTGGGACAGGGCCTTATCTGGAAACACTTCAGGACTTTCAAAGTCGTCGTCGGATTGGTTGAATTATACAGGATTTCCAGGAGACGTTTGTGTCGTTTTCTTTAACAGTCCACCTGGAAAAAAAGATGCCGTGGAACCAAACCCCCTCACGAAAGAAGAAAGCCGTCGTGTTTACAAATGTGATGGCGAACGCTTATCAGGATCAACTAAACGATGGATTTAATTTTTTTTTTAATCTTTCCATTTCGCGGCATTGACTCTTTAAAATATGTCCAAGAGTTTTACGTACATTGTGGTGACATTTCCACGACCCTAAACATGAAACGTGATTGGTTGCTTTACCTGTCAGTCAAATGGCCTCTTGGGCTGGTCTTGACCATTTAAAGCGGACAAAGTTCCCAGACCTTCAGCCGTCAAGTCTGAAGGTCTGGCTAAGCGGGACTAGATGAATACATGAATATCAAGACCGTATTTTGACCGTTCTCAGTATTTAGAGTTGGTACAACCAAAGTACTAGTGAAACTGGTGTCTTTGTTCAATGATTTCAGTATGAGGTATGCACCAAAACACCAATTTTATTTGGCATCCCTACCTCCAGATTTGGCAAAAAGAGCTGCTATGCTAATTATTGGCAAGTCTGTAAATGAATAAATGCTAAAGCACCAGCCCATCGTCTGATGAAAGTGAAACGCTGTCAGTCAGCTCAATGTCAGAGCAGCCTGGAGGGGACGACAAGCTCCGAGAATTATAATCACCTGCGGCCGACGAGCTCAAACACTACAAGAGGATTAGAAAAAAACTAATTTGAGGAACACAAGAAAAAGCATAAATATTGCTGACTCAGCAGTTAGGAGAACGCCGCGTGTGTTTTTGCACATTTCCATGCCTGGCAGAGACAGAGAGAGTCAATAGAAGAAAATAATTCATCTGTTTACGCTAATTGGACACAGTGGCTACCATTCAATGTTTAATAATGACTTATCTGTGTACACTTTTCCTGGAATGACACATTACAAGCTCCAACATTCTTCCAATTTTTTTGTGGGAATACGATGCATCTAGAGGAACTTCATTAAAAGAAACAGTTCTGCTCCTAGAGATGCTCTCATTTACACACAACTGACAAATGAGCTGATCTGAACACACCATATAGACTATTGTTTCACATATTATGTGTTAAGACAAACATCACTATTAGTGTTGATTAAACTCAAGGATAGAGGTGTGTAAAATATGGAAAGAATGTTGTATAATCTTACATTAAAGGGGGAAACCAAGCTATATCTAGAGATAAGAATATCACAGAGATGGGAGGGACTCCTAGTAAGGAACCACACAGAATACCCCAGCAACTCCATAGCAACACCCTGCCAAAAACACCTACAGCATCCCAGCAACCCCATAGCATTGCATTGACAGACATTCTGAACATTACAGAAATCTTATAGCAAAACCCTGTCAAACATCTAGAACACCCTAGCAACGCCCTGCCAAAAACACCTACAGCATTCCCAGCAACCCAGCAACACCCTGCCAAATACATCTACAGCATCCCAGCAACCCCATAGCAACGCCCTGGCCAAAAACACCTACAACACCCGAGCAACCCCATAGCAACACCCTGCCAAATTACACCTACAGCATCCCAGCAACCCCATAGCAACACCCTGCCAAAAACACCTACAACACCCGGGCAACCCCATTAGCAACACCCTGCCAAATACACCTACAGCATCCCAGGCAATCCCATAGCAACAGCCCTGACAAAACCCCAGCAACATAGCAACACCCTGTGATATATTAGTGATACACCTATTTTCCTATTTTGATATTTTGCAGTTGCTTTGACACAATTTGTATTGTTAAAAGCGCTATAGCAACACCCTAAATAAAGATGACTTAGACTTGACCCTGGATCACCATAGCAACACCCTGCACCCAGAACATCCTAGCAACACCATAGCAACACCCTGCAAACATCCAGAACATTCATAGCAACACCCTGCATCAGCAGCCCCATAGCAACACCCTGCAAACACCCAGAACATTCTGCAACACCATAGTAACACCCTGCAAACACCAGAACATTCTAACAGCCCATAGCAACACCCTGCACAAGCAACACCAGAACATTCTAACAGCCCCATAGCAACACCCTGCAAACCTCCAGAACATTCTAACAGCCCCATAGCAACACCCTGCAAACCTCCAGAACATTCTAACAGCCCCATAGCAACACCCTGCAAACATCCAGAACATTCTAACAGCCCCATAGCAACACCCTGCAAACATCCATCTAACAGCCCCATAGCAACACCCTGCAAACATCCAGAACATTCTAACAGCCCCATAGCAACACCCTGCAAACACCCAGAACAGCCCAGCATCATCACAGCAACAAAAACTTCATCTACTAATTCTCATCAGCATTGTTTCCGAGCTCTGTTCTTTTTATAGACTGACTTTAGGGTGGCATCTGAAATCTTGATTTGCCGGCGCTCTGAGATAGCATTTTCATTCATCTCCCTCCCTTTCTCTCTCTCTCAGGTGTGAATGGATTTTCAGAGGCACTATGCAGATCTCAGACCTCAGCGCTTCACCTGCTGACACGCAGCACCGACTCTTCCCCAGAGTCTCAGTGTCATGCATGTGATTCTCTATCATGTTCATGTTCATGTGGTCTGCGAGCAGATCGAGTCAGATGTCTGCCTTACCTCTGCTCTCTGATTTGAATAAGAAAGTGACCAGTGACTTAATGAGACACAGCGTGTTTGTTCAGATGACGGCAGGATATTCTCAGTCTGTCAGGTTGTGTGGCTGCCGCACTCTATTAACTGGCAGCGAGGAGCCCTGGCAATGATATGTCAAGGTCAGATAAAACACATGACCTCTGTATGGGGTCATTGTTAAAGTATTGTGGGTAACACTTTCTAAGAAGCCCATATTTATAATACATTATAAGGGTATCCTTAAGGATTATAATGAATGTATAGTGCATTATAAAAAACCTTATAATGTGTTATAAAATCTAACGAATAATCATAACAACAATTATAATACATTGTAGCACTTACGTATTTGTTGTTATAACTTTTAAGAGTATGATTATTTATAACACACAATGAACACCACATTAAATCTTCTTCATTTATAATGGGCTATATCATTGCTTGACACTGTTTATTTAAGATCTGCACAGTACCTTACTACATCTCTTGAGTGCAATGTTTATATATATATATAAAACTAACTGTATTAGTAGACTTAGGTAGGTAGAATGTTCACATACTTGCAAAGTATCCTATACTCAGTATGTCTGTTGAGGAACCATCAAAATAAAGTGATAGCATCCAGTATATTCAGCAGACACACCACTAATACTCTCATGACTGCTAGTTGACATGCAGTTACAGAGTTACTTATCAACAGCTGTCTAAAGAGTGCATCAAAATAATCAAACTGATATTAGATAAAAAAAAATGTTCAAAGCAAATGTGTCATATTACACATTCATCTGATCTGATATCTGATCTTATGGCTGTTTGAGAAAATAAAATAATTGTTATTGTTATTTATAAATGGTCTTTGTCGGCTTTAAGTAAAGTAACATAAGTAATGTGGCAAGATATGAGACTTATATAATCCATAATAAATATAATCCATAGTAACTTAAGCGGATGGATCGTGTTCATTGTTTGTTATAAATCATCATACTCTTAAAAGCTATAACCACAAATAAGTAACTATTATAATACATCAAAACTTTTCTTATGAATATTCATGAGATGATACAACATATTATAAAGTTATTTATAATGTATTATGACCTGATTACTATGGTGGTGGTTGAGGAGAGACCCCCCCCCCCACATGATTGTAAAGCGCTTTGGGTGTACAACAATACACAAAAAGCGCTATATAAATGCATCATTCATTCATTCATTCATTCATCATTCATTCATTACACACAAACACAGCTGCAACTAATCAAAAACCCTTTAAAAGCCTTGGACTTCCTCTTTCGGATCACGAGTATTGTCTGCTTTTATCACTCTGCTAGCGATAGCAATTTTACAAAGCCTTTTCGTGTTTCCTGAGTTTAAGTCTAGTCTGTCCAGTTTTTTTATACTTGTTTAACCCGTCTTGATTCTAGCCTGTTTTACCTCGTCCTGTCAGACCTATGCCTGCCCTGAAGCTTCTAGCCTGTCTTGGATTTACCCTTTGCTTTGCTGTTTCGGACTGTGTTTGCCCCTCGCCTGGACTTCTTCCCGTTTGTCTTGCCCTCAGGATTAAGTTTGCCGTCGACTGACTCGCGCCTGTCTTTGGAATACTCTTTTGTCTAGCCCTGTTCAATCTTGTTTGTCAGTGTCGATCTTAGCCTGTTATGACCTCACCTCCGTTTAATAAAAGCTTGAATATGGATCCGCACGACTCTCGTCTCATTCGCCTCGTTACAGATATACACATAATTATGAATTTGCAAGATGTAAACTGGCAATTGTGAGTTATAAACTTTTTCGAAATTGCTACTTTATATCTATATCTATATATACAATTGTGAGTTATTATTTATTTACGAATTACGAAGTGTAAAGTAGGAATTTTGAGTTTATATCTTACAGATGTGTTATAAACTTGCGTTTTCTTTTCTCAGAATTTCTAGTTTACATCTCAAAATTTAATTATGATATATCTCAAATTTATATCCTGTAATTGTGAGTTATTAATTGAGAAATGTAAATCTAGATAAACTCATAATTGTGAATTTTATATCTCACGAATGTGTTTTGAACTTGTAGTTCTGACTTTTTTCGCAATTGCAAGTTATTAATTGTGAAATGTAAACTTTGGGAGAAATTCTGAGAAAAAAATCAGAATCTGTAAACTCACAATTATGAGTTTGTACATTGTAATTATGTTATAAGCTTGTTTTTCTTATAATTGTGAGTTTATATCTTACAAATGTATTTTATTAAATTTGAGATGTAACTCAGATTTCCGAGAAAAAGCCAGAATTGCAGGATGTAAACGTGCAATTGTGAAATTGTATCTCGCAGTTGTGAGTTATAAACTCAGAATTTAAACCTTTTTCTCAGATTTGAGAGTTAATTTCTCACAACTGTGAGATATAAACGTTTTCACTTAGTTAGCATCTAGCCATCTTGACTTTACATCAATTAATAACTTGCAAGTCTGTGAATAAAAGGTTTTAATTCTGAGTTATAACTTACATTTGCGAGTTTTCATCTTGCAATTATGAGTTTTTTTTCTGAATGAAGCTTATATCCTGCTATTGCATGTTATTACATTTTTTTAGATGTAAACTAAAAATTCTGAGAAAAAAATCTGAATATACGAGAAGTACATTTATATATCAAAAGTTTATAACTTGCGACTGTGGCACATCAATTCGTTAATAAGTTAAATATTAGAGGTTTGTTCAAAACTAATTACCTAAATTATGAGCAAGAATAATAGTGATGCTCGTCTAAAACCACAGCGCTTAAGTCAGTTCCAGCTCTCTATCTGGTACAGAGGCATTTTCAACCTGATTCTGTCATTCTTCTCATTTCCGAGGCTTATGAATAAGCTCCTTAACAGAAGTGATGCTCACAACGATACAAAAGGTGACTTACCGTGTTGCTCGAGTTCCCATTTAAATGCAAACCACTGTCGAAAAGCGGCGAGGACGCCCTGCTACTCTGATCGCTGGACGGTCCGGGTGAACCTGAGGGAATATGGCAGATTATTACATATTCTATATACAGCAGAGCTCATACTGTGTGCAAATCTACTCTAGTGACTCCACACTTCTAAATCCGTGCGATGTGACGTGCATTCGCTTGGAAAGCAAAGCCGCTTTCTGGGTTGTCACGATGCCATGGACACCAAAGTCACAGGAGGTTATAGGTATATGGTGAGTATGAAATGCACGAGACGCAGGAGTTCTGACACGGCCGTTACTGGAAAATGCAAAACGGAAAAAGTAGATTTAATGCAGAGGAATCGTGGAGTCGTCTTTCTGTGTCATGCAGCACACAGCTGCTCGCTTCAGTCCCGAGAGATTGGCCTTCCTGCAGAGTCGAAGCTGCCGTTAGATTCGTCTGTGAGGTTCCTACTTACTAGTTTAAACGTGACATGCATCCAAGTCATTTTAGTCTGAAAAAAATGACTAAAATTCATATTTTTTCTCTATTTCTCACTTCGTGACAAATATCCAGGATGCTTTCAAGAGATAACAAAACGGAGAGCAAAGGTGCATCAGGTGCCTAACTGTAACTGCTTTTACTGTTAACTAAAAATAAAATAAAACCTTTATATTCATAAAAAAACGATAAGTGGTAAAATGGTTATGTGTGTGAGTATATATATACATAAACATACTGTACATGCACACACACAGATAGGTGTATAACCGACAGTGATGTTATTGTTAAGTAAAAATAATACAAGTAAAAAAATGTAAAACATTTATTGTAATGCATAACGTTTTTTATCTAAATATATATATACGCATTTACATACATACACACAAGTACATTTATATAAAAATATTAATATTATAGGGAAAGCCTAAACCTTAAAAGAAAATGAGAAATGTTGCTTTGGCAAATCAATGAAAAAAAAAACAGTTTACGTTTAAAATGTTTAACTACTAAAATAAAATGTCTTAAAAAAGTACTAAAGTGACTAAAACGAAAACTGATAATAAATAGAAAGCTATATTGAAATCTTAAAAAAAGAAAATGTCAAAAGCACATTAGACTTAAACAAAAATAAGACAAATAAAATAAATAAATGAAAACTGAAAATATATAAAATGGCCAATTCAATATAATATGACAGTATATAAATATGACAGTATATAAATAATACTAAAATAACACTGGTACTTAATGTTGTATTTGCACATTTCTTTCATTATTGTGTTGCTACAGAAAATGAGGAGATGAGATGTTGTTTTGTCACCTAATAAACAGTTAAATGAATGGCATTTTCTGATTTATTGCTATTCTTCATCAAAAATGCTCAAAATGCAAACTATATAAGCAACAATCACAATTAAAACTTAATTAAGACAAATACAACTTGTGCTGCCTCACATGTAAATTTGCAGAGAAGGCATTACCAGAATGCATTGCAACAATCTCCCATGTGTTTGCCATGCAATTAGTGTTAAATGCAATATTTCTGATTATGCAGCGCACCCAATCACTCACTATGCACTTCAGTTAGGATGCTTCCTCAGAAGGCATCTGCCTATCCAGACAGTGAGCTTTAGCAGCAGAGCTCAGATGTAAAGCAAACCCACCTAATGGGAGTTTTAAGAAGGCCGGCGCTTCCCTGAGGTAGCGTACAGTGATGGTGACTTCATCCCCTGCCGTCCGCAAAAGATGAACCTGCACAGAAATATAAAAGAGATAAAACATCTTCCTGACAACAAGATAAGATGAGCTTGAGCTGCATTCAAAAGACTCTTTCACACCTAATTGAGTCGAGGAGCCGTAACATTGGGATTAAATCATCTCTATGCAATCAGCATGTAATCTCTCAGAGATTTCTCATTAATGATTATTACAGCACACGTCATGTGATCTCTCTCCACTGGAGCGCTGGACCATCAAGTGTTGGGTTCAGGTCCACTAACCGCTCTCTAGACAAGCAATTACTCCGTCCATGTCTCATAGCTTCAGATTTCATCATCTCACGCAGGGGTTCACAACTTCTTTACCAGCTCAACCTCTCTGACCTAAAATAGTTACTTGAATTTAAGGTCATATTATAATCATTTAACATTTCATGGTCCTCTGATGTCAGCTATTGGTCACATGACATGCAAGAAATGTTTATATATATATGAAAGTGTATCATGATGTAACAATATTGTGTAAAAAAAAAAATTCTACTTTGCAAGGATGCATTCAATTTAAATTCAATGAATTTAATTTTAGTTTCTTACATTTTTGTTATTTGTATAATACATAAATATTAGAATAAAAACATAAATCTGAAAATCTTAAATGAAAGCTAGCAATGTGCTAAAATTTGTATAACTGAAATACAAATAAATGAAAGCCAAATATAAATATTTAAAAACTAATAAAATTAACAAACAAAATTACTAAAATTAAAATGAAAACTGAATATGTGAAAACAAAAGCCAATTTAAAATACGTATATATTGAAATACTGTAATGGTAGATAGATGATGACACACATAACACTGGTCCAGTAATTGATGCTGTATTTATCATTATTGTGCTGCTACAGACAATGATGGGAATGTTGTTTGGTCACACATTCATTTGTTATTTATGTTTCACATTTAATTAATTCAGTTAGTTTTAGTAATTCCTTTAATTTCAGTTAGTTACTAATAAAACAATTTAAATTTTCCATCTTATATTCTAGTTTTCCCATCCAATATTTTTATTTAACTTTATTTCTGCTTCATATGAATTGTTTTGAAAATGAGTAGATTTTGTACTTTCAGCACATGATGAGAAATTAAAATCAGCATTAAAAGGTATTAACCAGAGCATGTGAGTAGAGTGGAGCGCGAGCGGAGCGGGGAGCGTAGCGATCATATTTCCTTCAGAGCGAGAGCATCTTTCTGAAGATTGTGCTCCGCTCGCTCAATACGCTCAGCGCCGCTCGCTCGGCCCAAAATGCCCCTTTGGTAATCTGCTAGTTCCAGAATCTGTGGAATAGGCGAAGCAATCGTTTGTCTAAGCTAGTGTTTGTAAAAGCAAATTCTAAAATCCTGTGAAGATTGAAAGGCGGTTTATTAGACAGTTTTGGTTTATTTTAATTTTAGAAAGTGCTATATCTGCATTTCATCTTGTGTGCGTGTTTTGAATGTTTGCACAATAACTGAAGTGGCGTTTTTAATGTAAAAGTATACTTTTTCAGTTATTAATATTTTTTTCGTAAGTTTGCTAAGTGGCTTCAAAAACAAGACACGTTTTTAAATTAATTATTTTAATTTAATACATTTAAATTAATAACGTCACGCTGAAACATAACCGTTACTTATCGGACTACTGCTTTAATTGAGACATTTATTCAATAATTTCATTATAAACGGGGAAAAAATAGGCCTACTGGAGACGTTTAATGTCAGAGCGTGATCTGAGCGGGATTCGGTTTACCGGTGAGCGTGAGCGGATCATTAGCGGAGCGTTAGCTTTGGCCGTGAGCGACTGAGCGGACCGCACACACACAAAGCGGAATATCAAGGTTTCTTTATTTGTCACATAATAAATTATACAGGGTATAATTAGAAGTGAAATGTAATCGAATCAGGTCCGCTCAGTGGACAGTGCAAAATAATAAAAATACAAATTATATAAAGTAACACAACACAAGAGCATATATATGGTAAAAAAAGAGAAATAAGAGTAAAATGAGCAATGAAATAAAAAGTGCAAAAGAATAAGATGTGCAAAAAACAATAAGATGTGCAAAACAATAAGATGTGCAAAACAATAAGATGTGCAAAAAACAATAAGATGTGCAAAACAATAAGATGTGCAAAAAACAATAAGATGTGCAAAAAACAATAAGATGTGCAAAAAACAATAAGATGTGCAAAAAACAATAAGATGTGCAAAAAACAATAAGATGTGCAAAAAACAATAAGATGTGCAAAACAATAAGATGTGCAAAAAACAATAAGATGTGCAAAACAATAAGATGTGCAAAAAACAATTAGACGTGCAAAAAAAAAACAGTGTACTGAGACTTAATAAATAGTAATGTGAATAAGAGGGATGTGCAGACGGGTTGTTCAGGGTATTGTACATAAAGCAGCAATATTTGAGAATATGAGAATATTTACAGTTAACAATGGGTCTTGTAAGTGTTTATGTTTATGAGACTGGGTTTGTGTTTGATATTGAGCTGAGCGTCACACCGCTCCGCTTCGCTCACATGCTCTGGTATTAACACACATTTTACAAAAAAAGAAAAAGAAAAAATAACAGGGTGAAACTGATATGTTCCACCATGCAGGATCTGCTGTGATGTTGCAAAGAGTGTTTAATCTCAGAAGTCAGATCTGAAAGCAGTTTGCAGCAGATTGTGAAGGACCACTAGAAACAGCATCAGTTCTGATTACATGTTGAATTTTAGACTTCATTTGATCATAACCACAAATCTGACAAATCTGAGCTTTCCTCTCTGATGAAAACAGGACACACTTGCACAACATTTCCACAGAGAGCTGATGCTAAAAGAAACCATGTATTTGCCAAGAAACCCTCATGTGTGCTTGTGCTCCAAAACTCAAGATGCTTTCTATCTAAAGACTGTTTACACTCACACATTCATCGCTGGAGGTCGAACCCGGGTCATTCCAGTAAATAAGCTATTTTATTTTAAAACTAGACATGTTTGAGCTCATATAGAGATATTTTGATTTTTAAACTAGATTATAAAATGTAGAATCACGAGTGTTGTGTAACCTGTCAATGAATTTGTCCATGCATCGAGTGAATATCCACTGTTATTATCTGGTTATGATAAAATTAATAATATTTAAAAGACCTTCTTAAGAAACTTTTCACATTTTTCCGAATTATCTCTCATTTCGCATCTCAAAAATAAGACAACTACAGAGTGTAAAATCCCAGATGAAAAATTGATATTATTGCTTTTTTATTGCCCAGGGGTATGTTTTTAGGTACGCTTCAATGAAGCATCAACTTTGTCTCAGGTGTTTCTCCTAAAACTTCTTTGGAGGAAAATAAAAAATAAAAACAAAATGAGGAAACACTTTACATTAGGGTTTAATTAATTAACTAACTACATTTAACTAAGGTATCTAAACTAAGGGCCAGTCTTACTAACAGCTTGCGCCAGCACAAACCATCTTTTGGTGTTAAAACTGTGCTGTCAGATTTGACTAAAGACGCAGTGATGAATTACCGCTGAAAAGGTGTGGACGTGGTTATTTTTGCGCCTGACATTACTGAATATGCATTTGTAGGAGTTTCCATTTCAGACTAAATTTATGGGAGGAGAGTATTTAAATGAATCAAGCAATGCGTTTTACTAACATTTGCGCTTGTCAAATCACTGGTATTTGTGTCATTATTTAACGCCCCAAAAGACATGCCTTAAACTGTTTAGCGCTTGAAATGACTGCAATTATTGTTGCTAGAGGAGGCGCCGCAGAGAACAGAGAGCATGTGGTATAAGGGAGAGGATTTTTCCATACGTATTCATTTATTTGGAATGCCAGAAGGAACACATTATACGAACATATCGTTTGCCAAGCCATGTTATTTTTAATTTGCTTCAGGAAATAAAAGACAACTTGGAACCCCTTAATTAGGAGTCATGCAATACCAGGTCTATCAAAACGTACAGCAAACCTTCATTATTTGTCCTCCAGTTCTTTTCAACATACTGTCTTCTTTATTTCTTTATTTGCGACTATGCTAATTTACGCTGCTCTTGGTATATTGCGTTGATCGATATGTAAACGAGATATTGTGTCTGTGTTCTTTAATTGCGCATTGTTAGTAAATCACCTGCAGAAATTTCCGTGCACATCACTGCTGTTTTTTAATTGCACTCTCATGCTAATTTGCCCTGTTTAGTAAAACTAGCCCTAAAAATGCAATAATAATAATAATAATACACAACTAAATTCTTAAAACTTTAACTAAAAATGAAAATAAAAACAGTAAAAATAAAATGATATTATATTTGATAAAAATTATAAACAAAGATATAAATTAATTCAATATATATATAAAACTACAACCTGAATTTAAGAGATGTTGGGACATTTTTTAAATTTGAATAAAATGAAAACTTAAAGACTTTCAAATCACATGAGCCAACATTTTATTCACAATAGAACATAGAGAACATAACAAATGTTTAAACGGAGACATTTTACACTTTTATCCACTAAATGAGCTCATTTCAAATTTGATGCCTGCTACTGGTTTCAAAAAAGTTGGCATGCAGGCAACAAAGGGCTGAAAAAGCAATACAATTTGAAAAGATTCGACTGGGAGAACATATTGCAACTAATTAAGTTAATTGGCATCAGGTTTATAACATGATTAGCTATAAAAGGGAGGTCTTAGAGAGGCAGAGTCTCTCAGAAGTAAAGATGGGCAGAGGCTCTCCAATCTGTGAAAGAGCGCATAAAAAGATTGTGTAATACTTTAAAAACAATGTTCCTCAACGTCATATTGCAAAAGATTTGCAAATCTCATCATCTACAGTGCATAAAATCATCACAAGATTCAGATAAACTGGAGAAATCTCTGTGCGCAAGGGACAAGGGCGAAGACCTTTGTTGGAAGACCTTCGGGCCCTCAGACGACACTGCATCACTCATCGGCATGATTCTGTCATTGACATTACTAAATGGGCCCAGGAATACTTCCAGAAACCACTGTCGGTAAACACAATCCACCGTGCCATCTGCAGATGCCAACTAAAGCTCTATCATGCAAAAAGGAAGCCATATGTGAACATGGTCCAGAAGCGCCGTCATGTCCTGTGGGCCAAGGCTCATTTAAAATGAACCGTTTCAGAGTGGAAAGTGCTCTATAGTCAGACGAGTCCAAATTTGATATTCTTGTTGGAAATGATGGACGCCATGTCCTATGGGCTAAAGAGGAGGGAGACCTTCCAGCGTGTTATCAGCATTCAGTTCAAAAGTCAGCATCTCTGATGGTATGGGGGTGCATAAGTGCATACCGTATGGGTAGCTTGCATGTTTTGGAAGGCACTATGAATACTGAAAGGTATATAAAGGGTTTAGAGCAACATATGCTCCCCTCCAGAGGACGTGTATTTCAGCAGGACAATGCAAAACCACATACTGCAGCTATTACAACAGCATGGCTTCGTAGTAGAAGAGTCCGGTGCTGAATTGACCTGCCTACAGTCCAGATCTTTCACCTACAGTATAGAGAACATTTGGCGCATCATTAAACGAAAAATACGTCAAAGACGATCACACACTCTTCAGCAGCTGGAAACCTATATCAGGCAAGAATGGGACCAAATTCCAACACCAACACTCCAGAAACTCATAACCTCAATGACCAGACATCTTCAAACTGTTTTTAAAAGAAGAGGAGATGCTATACCATGGTAAACTATTTTGAGACCTGTAGCAGGCACCAAATTAGAAATTAGTTTATTTTGTAAAATGTTTTGTACAATTTCTTAGTTTATACATTTGTTATGCTATATATGTTCTATTGTGAACAAAATATTGGCTCACGTGGTTTTAAATTATTTAAGTTTTCATTTTATTTAAATTTACAAAAACATTCCAACATATGTATAAATGTATCTCAATGATACTAAAACACTGACATGAGAAAACAATAAATGATTGTATTTTTATAAAGAAAATATTAACAAAGTGAAAGTGAAAAGTGAAAGTGACATGACATACAGCCAATAATGGTGACCCATACTCGGAATTCATGGTCTGCATTTAACCCATCCAAAGTGCACCCACACAGCAGTGAACACACACACACACACACTGTGAACACACACCCGGAGCAGTGCACAGACACAGCAGTGAACACACACCCGGAGCAGTGCACACACACAGCAGTGAAAACACACACACCATGAACACACACCCGGAGCAGTGCCCACACATAGCAGTGAACACACACACACACACCGTGAACAACACACCCGGAGCAGTGCACACACACAGCAGTGAAAACACACACACCATGAACACACATCCGGAGCAGTGCACACACACAGCAGTGAACACACACACACTGTGAACACACACCTGGAGCAGTGCACACACACACAGCAGTGAACACACACACCGTGAACACACACCCGGAGCAGTGGGCAGTCATTTATGCTGCGGCGCCCGGGGAGCAGTTGGGGGTTCGGTGCCTTGCTCAAGGGCACCTCATTGTGGTATTGAAGGTGGAGAGAGAGCTGTACATTCACTCCCCCCCCCCACCTATAATCCCCGCCAGACCAAGACCTTAAAGATTAAGAGTCTGACTCTCTGCCATAAGGCCACGACTTCCCCCTAACAAAGAATGCTAGATAAATATATAGCAAATACATCAAATACATCTAGCAACAAATATATAAATATCTGATCTAAACCAATGCTAGAAAATTTTTCTCATTTTTAGCAAATGCATTAACTATTGTTAACAAATGAGACCTTATTGTAAAGTGTTCCCAAAAACGAGTATAGAGCTATAAAATTAATGTGAATAGCAGCTCAGAGCATTGATCTTGGAGGAACTTGAAACGTTTGAGCTCATATTGAGATCTTCTGATTCGAGACATTGGGATCAGAGTAAACTCAGAAACATCTGAGCAGAACCTTCATTTGATCTCCACTGATCATTACAGATCTGATTTGTGATGTTTCTGTCCTACAGGATGATTTCTGTCATCTTCTCTCGTGTATCACTGGTCTTGTTCGGTGAAATCACTAATCATGGCCGGATGGAGATGTGGGGAACAGCTGTCAGGATCACAGTGAAGAACCTGCCATGAATCTACTCGCTATCGATCAGGTACAGCTGAGGCCGTACAGGGAGAAGCCAATCGCTGATAAGGGTCGAGCGCTTCAGTGGAATCTGATTGATTCTGCATCAATGTCGTTTCAAGAACACGGATGAAAGAGACTCAGATACTCACGACTTCCTCGTGTGAACACTTCTCCACGTTAATGCCATTGACCTGCGTAGAGAAAAGAAAAGATTAAACTAAACATATTGAGATCACAATTCACCCCAAAACTTGTATCTTGACATTATGACAATTAACCACAGTTAATACAATATTCACTGTATTGTATTTTGTATAGAAATAGTTTTTGTAATTTTAAGTACAGCACCGTTCAAGTGTTGACAAGCTTTTTAATGCTCTTGAAAGAAGTCTTCTGCTCACCAAGACTGCATTAATTTGATCAGAAATATTTTACAGTAAAAACAGTAAAATTGTGAAATATTATTACTGTTTAAATATCTATTTTCGATGTGAATATCTGTTAAAATGTCCTTTATTTTTGTGATCAAAGCTGTATTTTCAGCATCATTCCTCCAGTCTTCAGTGTCACATGATCTTCAGAAATCATTCTAATATGCAGATTTTCTGCTCAAGAAATATTTCTGATTATTAATGTTGAAAACAGTTGTGCTGCACAATATTTTAGTAGAATTTATTTTTCAGGATTCTTTGAAAAAAGGCGTTCAAAAGAACAGCTGTCTTTATATCTTCATATCTAAATGTCTTTACTGTCATTTTAATTAGCACTTTCACTTTTACATTTAATTTCCATTTGTCCATTTGTGGACAAATGGACCAAATCCATTTGTGCTGCATTAAGCATTACTTTATTATTAATTTCATTATATATAAATCAACATTTTTTAACAAGTTAATTATGTATATATATATATATATATATATATATGTGAATGAATAAAAGCATTATTTATTTTTTATATTTATTTTATATATATAATATATATATATGTGTATATGTGTGTGTGTGTGTGTGTGTGTGTGTGTGTGTGTGTGTGACACACACACACAGAAACACAATATTTAAGGGTACAAAATCATTTTAATTGTATGTTTATTTCATAGTATAATTGTATAAGAGCCATAATTTTAGTTAAATATAAAATATATCATTTTATATTTTGTTTTTCATTTTAGTTTCAGTATTGATAGTTAAAAAAGGTGTCACAGCTGTAAACAAATATATTAATTATTATATACACACAGCCTTTTAAAAGTTTGAGGTCTGTAAAAAAATTATTTAAGAAATTTCACGAATTATATAATTTAATAAGACCAATTACACAACACATAAATGTATAGTTCAGTAAATACAGCTCTGGTTTGAAAACCTAGATCTACTATGAAACTAAAATGCTGCAAGTTTTTTGATTGATTAAATATAAACTGTCCACCAAATGAACCGAAATGAATCAGACTTGGTGATCCTCGAGGACAGTTTGATTTTTACTTCACCTTGTGGCCTCACACTTGTACTATATGTGTATTTATAGGGCCTATAAAGAGCTTCAATGACATTCAAAATGTAATAAAACCATTTGTTTCAGTCGCACCACAGGAACTCTATTTCTTGCTCTCTTCTCTCTGCTGCTGTTCCTCTGATTCATAATAAGAGATAAAGGTTAAACCTCCAGTCAAGCCAGAGAAAATGAATCAGAGGGAAGCGTCATTAAAATGCAGAGGGAACAGCGCTCTAACATGCACCCTTGGCCCTCGAGGGCCGCGTCAGGAGCGAGAGCGTGCAAAAGCCTGAAACACTGACCTGCAACACGGCGTCGCCGATAAACAGCATCCCCGTCTGATCGGCTGCGGCCCCGGACGGTCCGGCCAGAGGTTAATGGAAAGATTGGGACATGATTACTCATTTAATAGTGCTTTAATGCGATGACATGGCAATCAGGATTTGAGTTTGATGAGCCTTTCGATCTAGCGAAGTGCTTTGGGATGAATTTCACACAAATCTGGGTCTTAGTTCAATGCCTTCTGACAAATATGATGAAACTTCATAAGCTTTCTGGTATCAAGGGCGGATATATTTCTACGCTAAGCGTCTCAGAAGTAAGAAAGGACAGCGGGAAGCTATAAAAAGCAATAAAACTGCAAATGCAATGCAGGCCGACATGCACAGAGTCTTGAATTAGCCGTGATTAAAATACATTCGAACTCTATAGCATGCAACAAAGATAAACTGTTCTCAAATACCGATTCTAATCACACGTTAGCAGTTACTGTCAGACACACGCGATGAATAAACTATAATGCGAGCAAGTGCTAATTATACGCATATCAAACAGACTACATTTAGGCTGTGCAGTGCATTTATTTTAAATGAAAAACAAAAGTAGAAAGAACTGTACTCTACAAGATCTTACACAGTATTTTACAGGAATAGTTCACCCACAGGCCATCCAAGATGAGTTTGTTTCTTCATCAGATTTGGAGAAATGTAGCATTGCATCAGTGTCTCAGCAATGGATGCTCTGCAGTGAATGGGTGCCGTCAGAATGAGAGTCTGATTAAAACATCACAATAATCCACACCACTCCAGTCCTTCAGTTAATATCTTGTGAAGACTATACACTTTATTTTTGTAAGAAACAAGCTGTGTTTGGCTGCAAACTTGATGCAACGGAAGTCGTTCTAATTATAACACTTTTCATGATAACATCAAGAATGCTGTCAAAGTTTCTGAGAGAGTTCCACGTGTAATGATCATTTCATTGCAAATATGTTAGTCAATCACAGCAGTGGGTGTTTCCATTGAAGTCTCGCAGCAACAGAGCATTCAAAACAGAGGTGAAGATTACCGTTATGACAGCTTTTGATGACAAATAAAAAACATATTAGGATTATAAGTGCACCTCAGAAAACATTAGAAAATAAAAACAAAATAAACAAAATAATATTTTGAAAAAGCATTTCATGATCCCTTTAAGACAATTTTAACTTCAAACGATAGTCCATAATCCATAATAATTCTTCCTCCAGTGGAAAAGTGCATCTCCTGTTGTCTCTCACATCAGAATCCAGACACATATTTGTTTAGAGCTGTTTTGGCTTGTAAACGGTGCTTGATCTGTGCAGATTTCTGTCCTGATTCACACCAGAACACTTTTTCGCTGGCGGAAAAGTTAGTGGATTATGGACTTGTATTTTATTTAAAAAAGTCTTGTATCAGTTTTTGTCTTGTCAAGATGTTAACTGATGGACTGGAGTGGTGTGGATTATTGTGATGTTTTTATTAACTGTTTGGACTCTCATTCTGACGGCACCCATTCACTGCAGAGCATCCATTGCTGAGACACTGATGCAATGCTACATTTCTCCAAATCTGATGAAGATACAAACTCATCTTGGATATCCTGAAGGTGAGCACATTTTCAGCAAATCCATTTTTGGGCGAACTACACCTTTGTCAGTTATCGCTAGCGCTGTGCTTTGCTTTACAGCGGATGGGAGGAACGCTCGTCATCTTACCTACTTGATCTTTGAAAATCTTTGAGATGACCACAGGCACTTTATGTTCTGCTCCCCCCTGAAATGCACGAAGAGCCGTCAAGGAAATTCACTTCTACATCTTACATCCAGCACGGTTCAGAAATACAAATCTATTGCCTCTTCAAAGATTATTGTGAAGAAAACTAATGAGACTCGATCCTCATATCAAGATCCTCTTTGATCTTTAAAAGACTAATATTGTGCAATAATGATCTGGCCTGTGGAGATACGCATGCACTACCTGAGCGTGTTTAATTAAGCTCTTTAAAGTGAGTGAACGATATTAAAATAAGCTAAAAGACCTACTTTGATACTCAGACCGAGACCTCCAGTCAGCTGTCTCCGAAGTACAACAGTTCTGTGCTTTAAAAAATGGGAATTTAGTTGGTAAAATATTCATAGCATCAACCACATGACACAATAAAGAAAGAAGGCTATACACAAAAGTGCTTTGTACAGATAATATCAGGCTAAATCTATCAATAAATTAATATTACTATTGATATGTTTAATGGAATTCCATAATAAAAGTTCCATTAAAAAAGGTCTCAACTTTTAAAATGCAGGTGATAAAGCAAAACATACATAAGTAAAAATAATAACAATAATAATTAAATAAATTATGTTGTTTATGTCTAGTTTTTTTTTAAGACAAAAAGCCATAACTTATAGGTAATATTGGGCAATAAAATAAAATAAATGTGTTTAATGTTTTTTTTAATAATATTAATTAACATAACGTCTCAAATTTCCAACACAGGTAATATCAGGCAAATAAATAAAATAATAAATACATAACCACTGTAATGATTTAGTAATATTTTTGGATATGAGTTGATCAATTTGAATGGAAAGACATCATAAAACTCAATCAAATAACATCCAAATGATTGCAAACTATTTCTCAGTAACAAAGGTTTATGACGGCCAGAACGTAAATGATCTCACTTTAGAGTGGAAACATAATTAGATACACCATTAGAAAGCCGAAACTTTGCTTAAAGCAATTCCTTTAATTAACTCAAAATGTGTTTCTGGGTCAAAGTGACTCTAAATGATGGATCAGGTCACTTATAGTTATAAAACAGATTCTAATGATGCTCTAAACCTCACTAATGATGTTGATTATGACTAGATTGGATTCTCCAGCGTGCATTGTACACATTTAATGACTGTCGTTGTGTTTTGACAGCATCAGGAGCCGGAGTGTGAAGCCACTGACGTCAGTTAAGGATGATGATGATGAAGATGATGATGCATCTCAGTGGCGTGTGCAGCTTGATAAGGATGTCAGATGTAATGAAAACGTGTCTAATGCATTGTGTCCAATGCAATCCAATGCAATCCTGTGTGCTGTGATTCGCAGTGTTGAGTGAGTCTGAGTCGTGATGGAGTCGAAGGTAAAGACTCAGTACTTACATTTAGATGCGAGTCCCCGCCGCTCACACAAACCACATCCTGCTTCTGTATGATTAACAGCTCTTTCATTAACTTTAAACGAACGTCGTATGTGTTACTTGTGTGTTCGTCGTACAAAAGGGCAAGTCCTGTTTTCGTCTGTTGAAAAAGCAAAAAACAAACATGTTAAAAGACATTATAAGGTTTAGATTGATTAATAAAGGGAAAAAATATATAATATTTTGGAAATTTTGTCTAATAGAGAACTGAAGCGATTTTAAAATCATAGTTAATTGTTGTTAAAAAACAATGCAAAAAAATTTATGCAAAACCAAAACCAAAAACCAATTCATCATGCACTCAAAATATTATGTGTTCTGCAGCTAGTCATATTTTGTTCATATTTTTTAACTGAATTAAATTAATTAACTTCATAATTAATGTATTTATGCTGATGCTAAGCAATTTGAAGAAATTCATTTTTTGTACATAATTAATAATACACTATGTATTTATTGAAATGCAGAAATCTGACCTGATTCATATATATATATATTAATATTTTAAGATGATTCTTTTTATTAAATCTGTATAATCCATGAAATTTGAATGACATTTTATATGCAAGTCAAACACATAAATATTTAATGTAGGCCTAAATAATATTTCTTCCACAGAGTTGATGCAAAGCTAATAAAAATTACTTCATTTAAATTTTACATTTTAAATACATTTACATTTAGAATAATTAACTTTAAATATGAACAAGTCGAAATAATACACTTACTAAAAAATATATATATATTTTTTAATTTGTTTACCCACGTCACCTAAAGTGAACATGCAAACATGCTGTTAAATTATTGAAATATTAACTTAAAATATCATGTGATCTTCAAGTAAATATATGAACTGAAAGAAGTTCAGATGACAAAAAAGATTGGGAATCCCTTCAACAAGGCATATACAGCATCAATAAATATATCATAAAAGCACAAGATTTGACTCAAGATATAAATATTGTTGGCTCTTGAATGTCTTTGCTCCTCTTTTGTAAGTTGCTTTGGATAAAAGCATCTGCTAAACTGCGGTCGTATGTCATGTGAGAGCTTTGTGCAGGAAACTTTTCAGATGAACTATTCCTGTAAAGCACACAAGACTGAGGTTAATGTAGAAGCACCAGGCTTTTCCTAATTCTCACAGTATTTGTCTCCACTTTGTGAAGTTTCTCTGTCTTCTCTGGAAGATAAACAGAATAAATACAACAGAAAAGTTGCCTGTGGATCTTTCAATTACTTTCTCTGAGTCGAGAGAGCAGTGTTAATTCACTTAACCCACAAAAGCGTCCCGGAGGAGCTTCCCGGGGCTGAAGAATACTCAATTACAATCTTTATTTATCAACGCTTTCTTCCTGAAGGGCTCCTGATGCTTTCAAACCTGCAACCTGAGCAGAACTGAACCGAGGAGCTCGAAGAATCACAGCGATGGAGGAACAACATCTTCAGTCATTCTGACAGCAGTCTGTGTCTTCTCATCACGCTTTCTCCCATTTACTATACAACACTAGCACATCCATTACAGAGCCGAGAGAACAGCAGCTTCATGAAATAAAAACCCATTACGCTTCTATCAACAGGAGTGTGGCTCATAGCATCAGAAACTAAAACCAGGGCTACTAAAGTCACTAAAACCATAAACGTCTCAGGTTACGTATGTAACCATGGTTCCCCGAGTGGGGAACGAGACACTGCGTCCCCTAGGGGTCGCTACGGGGAACGCCCTCAGCGTGACTCGGTCTGAAGATACATATGTAAAAACACCACCTGTTGGCCGGCGACAGCCCATGACGTCACTACCGGCGTGCCACAATATAAGTGCCGCCGGGAGAATACATCATCAGCTTCTTCGTCTGAAGCTTGCGTCCGAAGCATGGCCCGAAGCCTAGGGGACGCAGTGTCTCGTTCCCCACTCGGGGAACCATGGTTACATACGTAACCTGAGACGTTCCCCTTCATGGGAACTCGAACTGCGTCCCCTAGGGGTCGCTACGGGGAACGTTATACCCACTTCGCCATGCTGAGGGGAATGCAAGCCAATTTCTCAAAAAAGGCGAGCACTAAGCCAGCTCTACCCGGCTAAGGGAGTTGCCCCTGGGACGGCTGATGGCTGTCAGTGATATTATCCCCTTCGGCCAAAGGCCCGAGCTGCATACCCTAGTACTTACCTGTTCTAGGTGCCGGGATTACCGGGCCTAGGGTAGAGCTCAAAGTCTTGGAATCAGAAAAAGATTCCTTTAAGGGGATATGGCCAGGCACCTGGCTCACTAGGTCCTGGCCGATCACTCAGGGGTTACCACTTGCTCTGTCCAAGCTTTACTGAGGGAACTGTCTCAACAGACCTCTTGGTAGCCCCCTTTTTTTTTTTTCTTTTTTTTTTTGACCCAACACATATGGGACAAGGGAGCGGGGCCCAAGGCACAAGCCGGGGCTTTAACCAACTCAAAGAAGGGCACGAAGCTGTGCGCGTAACCCTACCCTTACGCGATTTTAGAAAGAACGCAGAATCTTTGACGTGCGGACTTACCACTGAGTGGATTTTAGAAAGTGCCCAAAGTCTCGCGTGTGCACTTATTAAAAGAACGTTCTATGCCCTGGAGCGGAGAACTACTCATTCCTCGGAGTGAGAGGGAACTCAGACGCTCAGAAGGGAGCGGCAAGCTCATAGATGACCCTTTGGTTGAGGGGAGCAATGCTGGCTCGACCAACAGGGCGAGCGACCTATCACAGAGCTCTGGGGGGTCAAGCTTACTGAGGGAACTATCTCAACAGACCTCTTGGTAGCGTACACCCCCTTTTTTTTTTTTTTTTTTTGACCCAACATATATGGGACAAGGGAGCAGGGCCCAAGGTACAAGCCGGGGCTTTAACCAACTCAAAGAAGGGCACGAAGCTGTGCGCGTAACCCTACCCTTACGGGATTTTTAGAAAGAACGCAGAATCTTTGACGTGCGGACTTACCACTGAGTGGATTTTAGAAAGTGCCCAAAGTCTCGCGTGTGCACTTATTAGAAGAGCTCTGGGGGGCGGAGAAACTCGGACGCTCAGAAGGGAGCGGCATGCTCATAGGTGACCCTCTGGTTGAGGGGAGCAGTGCTAGCTCTACCGACGGCGAGCTCTGGAGAGCGGAGAACTCATTCCTCGGAATGAGAGGAACTCAGCTACCAATGAGGAGCTATAGAGCGGAGAACTCACTCCTCAGAGTGAGACCCATAACGAGCTCTGGAGAGTGGAGAACTCATTCCTCAGAATGAGAAGGCACTCCGCCGCTCAGAAGGGAGCGGCAAGCCCAACCATGAGCTCTGGAGAGCGGGGAACTCATTCCTCAGAATGAGAGGGAACTCCCCGCTCAGCAGGGAGCGGCATGCTCATAGATAACCCTCTATAGTGAGGGGAGCAATGCTAGCTCGACCAGCACGGAGAGCGACCTATCACAGAGCTCTGAGGAGCGGAGAACTCATTCCTCAGAATGAGAGGGAACTCCGCCGCTCAGAAGGGAGCGGCACTATCACAGAGCTCTGGGGGGCGGAGAAACCCGGACGCTCAGAAGGGAGCGGCATGCTCATAGGTGACCCTCTGGTTGAGGGGAGCAGTGCTAGCTCTACCGACGGCGAGCTCTGGAGAGCGGAGAACTCATTCCTCGGAATGAGAGGAACTCAGCTACCAATGAGGAGCTCTAGAGCGGAGAACTCACTCCTCAGAATGAGACCTATAACGAGCTCTGGAGAGTGGAGAACTCATTCCTCAGAATGAGAAGGCACTCCGCCGCTCAGAAGGGAGCGGCAAGCCCAACCATGAACTCTGAAGAGCGGGGAACTCATTCCTCAGAATGAGAGGGAACTCCGCCGCTCAGCAGGGAGCGGCATGCTCATAGATAACCCTCTATAGTGAGGGGAGCAATGCTAGCTCGACCAGCAAGGAGAGCGACCTATCACAGAGCTCTGAGGAGCGGAGAACTCATTCCTCAGAATGAGAGGGAACTCAGACGCTCCGCAGGGAGCGGCATGCTCAAAGGTGACCCTCTAATGAGGGGAGCAATGCTAGCTCTACCTATAACGAGCTCTGGAGAGCGGAGAACTCATTCCTCAGAATGAGAACCGGAGGGCATAGGTGACCCCGGAAACCCTTTTTTTTTTTTTTTTTTTTGCCTTTGCTTAGCCGGAAATTTCCACCTAACCTCGGTCAGGTGAAGTTTACGGTGGTTACAGGGGAATTAGAGAGGAATGAGAGGGCTTGCCTCTCTCTGACCCGCGCCTTTCTCTCACCCTAGCCGCAGGAGGGGGAGGCGCATGAGTCGCGAGACTAGCCTTCTGAGCCCATCTCTGACCCTCAGACCGAGATGGGCTAGGACCCCTGGTTGTTCGGGCTCAGACCTGGATTATATAGAACCTTATCCAGGTCTTTCAGCAGATCAGTCTGGTACGCCTTAGTGTGCAACGAAGCGACGGTCTGACCTGCTGCTGCATATACCCTGCCATTTAAGCGAGATTCAGGGGCTTAGGTGGCCAGGGGGAGCCTTGAGAGAGGATGTCTGCCACAGAGAGATAAGCTGTTTATCATCTCTTGCACAGGGGACATCCCCTCATAGCCATTTTCACACAATGTCAGCATAACTAGTATGCTGAAACCTATGAATACGAGAAAAAATTGCTTTTTTTTTTTTTTTTACTCCTTCTCAATCTCCACATCGAGATTTTAAGAAGAAAGGAAGGCTCACTCGAGCTGGGGGTGATTTGGCCAGAAAGATACATTTTTATGATCCACAACCCCTAAAAACTCGTTCATATGCAGAGAAGAGCACTAGCCGCTGAATCTGATTATGTCAGAAAGATCGCATCGTCACAATCCAGCAGCTCACTCTCGTTCTCGAATCGCGGGAAGCAGAAGGCTGCCCCTCTTTCCTCGGAAATGGACAGGACGAGAGCGGAGCTTTTACATAGAAAAAGCTCACAGTGCATGCAGATTTCCCCTCAAGGACATCGCGTGCGTGCTCCTTGCCCAAACAAAAGACGCAAAGATTGTGTGTGTCATCGCGGTGGGTCCCGATTTTATCCACACACAATCTTAAACGCCTTGCTAGTGCTCGCCATTTGATAGAGAGAAAACTGTACTCTTACCAGATGCACGCTTCAAACAAACCAGTCAGTGAAGACGAAAAAGCTGATGATGTATTCTCCCGGCGGCACTTATATTGTGGCACGCCGGTAGTGACGTCATGGGCTGTCGCCGGCCAACAGGTGGTGTTTTTACATATGTATCTTCAGACCGAGTCACGCTGAGGGCGTTCCCCGTAGCGACCCCTAGGGGACGCAGTTCGAGTTCCCATGAAGGGGAACAAGTTACTTAGAATAAATGCAAAACAATGAAATATATAAGAAAACCCTCACAGGTATGTTTCATTTGCTTTCACAAAATAATAGAAGCTTGAATAGAGTGCAACAAGTGGACTACTGCACTCGACAGTGATCCCGATAACAGAGGAAAGAGCTTCAACTCTCATACGAGCAAGACATCCACAATAACAGCAAAACCTTACAAAACCCTTTTGTAAAAGAAAGAAAACAAACAGGGTGTGCTTTCTGCTGCCGCGGACTCCATGTTTACCGTAGTTTAACCATGCTATTTAAAATACTACACCGTGGTTACTACACTTTTACTATAATAAAACCATGGTTAATTTTCCTAAGGGATCTGTATTTGTGTATTTTTTCTTTCTTTTTTTCTTTCTTTTTAAAACTGTACTGCCCTAACGGTTTGATGTTTCGTACTGTTAAATAAAAAATTAAAACATTCTGAAAAAAAAAGATCTGAATGGAATTATTTGCGAATCTGCACCAAATGATTCACAATCCACGCCATAAAATACGGATCTGAATTATGATTCGCAAACAATTATTTCATATCGTGACTTCGATGCGCAGACCGCAAATCATTCAATTCATCAAATGATTCACAATCCACCTCTGAAGTTACGATCTGAATCAAATGATACGTGAAATCCCGATATAAATAAAATGATTCATTATATGTGATCCATTTGTAGCGCTTCACAGTGAATTGTTTTGTGCAATGGTTTAACTGATTCAGAGTTTCGAAAAACAAGAAAAAACTAACTAAAAATACCAAAATAACAACTTTAAATACCAAAATAAAATCTGATTAAAAAATGTATAGAAACCATGAAAGCATTTCGATGATAGCCTAAATAACACTGATGGAAAAGAAAAAAAGAAAAGTGATTTTTTTTGTTTTTATATAATAATAATAATAATAATATAAATATAAATATATATATATAAGAAAAAGAAAAAATATATATATTAAAACATTTCTCATTTTCATTTTGTTTAAATTGATGTACAATAACACTGAACCTGAAATTAATTGATAACTAAATGAATTTAATAAATTAAAGCTATATAGACATTTTAAAACATAAAATTACTTAAACTTTAAATAAAATGTAAATAATAATAATAACGGAAAATATTGAAATGAAAAACTAGTTTAAAACATGAATAAAAACCCTAATAGCATTTCAATTATACTAAAATAACACTGACTAAAATAAAAATAAAAACAATGTCAACATAAAAACTAATTCAAAATATGAATAAAACTATAGACCCTCTTAGGGCCGACGTCACGATTACGTCACGAGCTGGAGGCAAAACAAAGCCAAAACTGGAGGCGGCCCATTCAAACCAGCACAGATCCGTCCACACACGGAGCTCAAAATATCATCGTGTTGTGATGATCGGTGCCTGAATCCATGTTATAGAGGCTACAATTTGACATTTTAAGTCATATCTGGTGTCTCTGCCAAACAAAAAAACGACTACAGCTGTAGTTAAACGAGATAAAACGAGCGGACTGGACAAAAATGATGCGTTTGCAGCGCGCACTTCTCATCAGAAAAGGTTAAATAAAGTATTGTCTTTTGTTGATATAGGCGTGTCTATTTTTATCCATCTCACTATGTCATGTATGAAATGTCTGTGTGTGCATGTGTGTAAAACTATAAACGGACTATTTATATGCTGCTTAATCATATGTAATTGTATATACATTGTTGTGATTCATTCGCAAAACTCTGGACTCTTGGTAGTACCTCGAACAGTACAGCCCACTAAAGGAGGAAGAACTTATTCATATTCAGACACACTCTCTCTGTTTAAATCACATCTCTTTAGCCAAGCATTCATATAATGCATCCCATAATCTAGTACTGCCAGTCTATCTGATCAAACACACATTATTATGCTTTAGCTTGGGTTATACTGATAATTTCATCCAGGGTTATTCCTGGATGGAACAACTGCTACACTAAGTGTCTTTATTTGTTTATCTGTTTCTGGATTAACATCCCATAATTACACAAGCTTCAGTCTGGATCCAACCCTTAAATGATCCGAGATGAGCGAACACCTGAGAAGAGATGATGACAACCATCAGCGATTATACTGAATTAACCACATTTAGCCATAAGTTAATTATATTGAGTTTCTACAATATAAATCTATTTTAGAAACTTAATTTCTCGTGAAGTTGCTTTGCCACGATCGTATCGTAAAAAGCGCTATACAAATAATCTTGAATTGAATCGTTTCTGGAATAATAATGTAGCTGTACAAATAGTCGTCTGCTGAAATTGAAATATACACATCTTCATGACTAGATATTGACACGGTGAGTTTGTCTTATACACGTTAGATGTTAGAGTCACTCAACCGGAGGTAACGTTAACGTAATCCTGTCAGATCGGCTATTCTTAGAGTAAAAGTGTGTGTGGGTCGCCCAATCTGGTTTCGTCCGTTAAAGTTAACCTTCTCAAATAACAGTCGCAGTTCCGGACATTGAGTGACCTTACAGGTTATATGCAATAATTTCTCCAGTTATTGTTAAAAAAACAAGCTTCAGTAAAGGGGACTCTTTCTGCCTCCAGCTAAGCTCCACCCACAGAACAACGTCACAATGTTTACTAACAGAAAAAGGTCTATTACAATATCTCAATTATATTAAAGACTGGTTTAAAGCATTAGTAATGTGAACAATCTTAGGTTCAAGAGTGACTCTTGTATTTTGCACACACAGAGATATTCATTTTGAGGGACTGAATCTCATATTTCAATGCAACTTCATAAACATTGCAGGATGTGCTTCAGCTAGATCAACACACTCTCATAAGGAAACATCACTCTAGCGGCGTTTATCTGTGCAAACATCACTGAAAACAAACCGCAGCTTCTGTGTCACTCAGAACAGCCGAAGATCGCTGACAGGAATCAGACAAAAAACAGACGGCGTGATGTTTGGTCACGCACAGATGAACAGCCGCACAGCAAAACCTCCAGAAGAACATCCTCATATGTTTCAGAATAAAGTCAAGTTATCGTAGAAATACAGCAGATGAAACTGATGACATGACTGGGTGATATTGCAAGAAGAGATAAATTATATTTTGCATCAAAATGAAGAGCGTTGAGACTGGCGGCCCCAGATTACTGTTCAACATTCACCGTCTGCTAAAACACCACACTCCTCTGGACAGAAAGATTTCAGACTCCAGCTTCGATATATGACCACTGTTTCAGCTGCAGCGACAGACATTTCTTAATTAATGTCCAGAGTGCAAAATCAACATTAAAATCAATCTCAATAGAATAACAACACGCATTCAGTCACATCTGCTGTGTTTCACAATGATGCCATGAAGAACATCCATTAGAGCTTTGTGTGCATATTTGAAGAAATATTGATATATTTATATAATTTCTTCGAAGATAGAATCATCATTTCTATTCATTTTACACCAAATTATGTAAAATTAATGCAAAATATATTTAGTAATTCTGTTGTGTTCTTTTCAAATTAATTATGTCTATATACAGTAGTTTATTTATTATACTTTAGTAATTTTTATACATTTTCAGCTGTTTTCAATGTTATTTCAGTTGATGTGTATTTTATTTCAGGCAATGCATATGTACAGCTTTAGTTCACAATAATAACCCTGGGTAATATGTTTTTAAACACACTTCAATATTCAAAAATGTAATCTAGAAAGTATGAATTGTATTTCTATTTTTTGCATTAATTTTACATAATTTGGTGTAAAATGAATAGAAATGATGATTCTATCTTCAATAAAAATATACAAATATATCAATATTTCTTCAAATATGCACACAAAGCTCTAATGGATGTTCTTCATGGCATCATTGTAAACACAGCAGATGTGACTGAATGCGTGTTGTTATTTTATATAATTTTTTTAAGATAGAATCATAATTTCTATTCATTTTACACCAAATTATGTAAAATTAATGCAAAAATAGAAATACAATTCATACTCTCTAGATTACATTTTTCAATTAAAATCAAATATTAAAGTATTAATATAAAACATATTACCCAGGGTTATTATTGTGAACTAAAGCTGTAAATATGCATTGCCTGAAATAAAATACACATCAACTGAAATAACATTGAAAACAGCTGAAAATGTATAAAAATTACTAAAGTATAATAAATAAACTACTGTATATAGACATAATTCATTTGAAAAGAACACAACAGAATTACTAAATCTTTAAAAGAAATGAAATATAAAAAATGCGAGATTAAAATAATCTCTCTAGTCTCTCAATATATATATTATCGAATATATTATATAATTTTTATTGAAAAGTCGCAAAGCAAAAATGCAATACTGTGTGCATGCGTATATATATATATATATATATATATATTCTATTATTAAATATTATGTATAATAAAGTATTATTAATCATAATACTTTTTTCCTTTATTTTTTTTCTGCTATTAATCCTGTATCTATTACTGTGTGAGCTGCAGAAGCGTCATGCATTTTGCGCAGTGCATGTGTTTGTCCATCCTGTGCTGCTGATGATGATGATGATGATGATGATGATGATGATGATGATGATGATGATGAGCCTGGTTCTGACAGACACACAGTCTCTCTGTTCTGGCCTAGTTCTCTCTCTGGCACCTAAACCCATTCTCCCCGGAGACACCGGGATGTAGGTCAAGTGAGTCTCCCGTTAGGGAGAAGATAATTAATCAAAGTACGGAGTTAGAGAGCGCACACGCTCAAAATGCAGGAAAGGTGAGCTCCTGCTATATTTATACAGCGTTTGCAAAGATAGCCGGGAAAGCCTTCATTCTACGGCAGAGTCTCTGGAGAAATCTGGGCTTAGACGCTTCGTTCAAGGCCACAACTGTGGCTGTCACGGCCTGATGGTTTGGATGGGACTGAAATCCAGATTTGGCCGAAGGATCTGGCTAAGGGTCACCTCTGCATGACGGCCCTCGGGCGCCAACTCTGAGCAAAAACAGAAAAAAATACAGTTTCTCCAGCCAGACCTCATGAAATGTCCAACAGTATCACCTCAGACAGGAACACAGCTTCACATTTCCTTCAGCAAATGCAGACGGATAGTTTCTATTGTACTCTTCACTGTGTACTTTAAGGAATAGTGGCAAGAGAAGACTATTACAGTGAAAGCTCCCTCTAATATTATTTATAACTAAAACTAGAACCATAAAACATGTATTACTTATAAAACATAAGTTATTTATATATTTATTACTTGTATATATTACTTATAAAATATTTATTAAAATATATAACAAACATTTTAAGTACTAAAACCACTAAACTGTCATAAAAAAACTGTATAGACAATTTAAAATAAAAGCAAGATATTTT
Source organism: Schizopygopsis malacanthus (assembly GCA_027474115.1). NCBI lineage: Eukaryota > Metazoa > Chordata > Actinopteri > Cypriniformes > Cyprinidae > Schizopygopsis > Schizopygopsis malacanthus. The sequence goes on along the minus strand of CM049880.1, from coordinate 2,876,890 downwards.
TACAAAATCATAACAACTCAAAATATTAACAAAAACTATAATAGTAAGATACTAAAATAAAATTAAATAGCTGTATATTATAGTACTAAAATTACATAGTAATTTGATTTAATCTGATATTAGTATAGCATAGTAACACTCATTTGAAAATAGTATATGCATATACTAAATAAATCGTATAAGTTATAAATACAACTGTAAACAAAATGTGAATTTCTAAGGTGAGATCTCATGAAATGTCCAACAGTATCACCATAGAGAGGAAACAGCATCGTATGTCCTTCAGCTAATGCAAACCAGCTAGTTTATATTCACTGCCGTCAAAAGGTTTTGCCCTCTTCCTGATATTAGACAAAGATGATCTAATAACTGGTTGTGCCACCCTTTGCAGCAATCAAGCGTTTGCGATAACTGGCAATGAGTCTTTCACATCGCTGTGGAGGAATTTTGTCCCACTCATCTTTGCAGAATTGGTTTTATTCAGCCACATTGGAGGGTTTTTGAGCATGAAAGGACTGTTTAAGGTCATGCCACAGCATTTCAATCGGACTTAAGTCAGGACTTTGACTTGGCCACACCAAAACCTATTCTTGAGGCATTCAGAGGTGGACTTGCTGGTGTGTTTGGGATCATTGTCCTGCTGATAACCCAAGTGCACTTGAGCTTGAGCACAAACTGACGGCCAGACATTCTCCTTCAGGATTTTCTGAGAGAGTGCAGAATTCATGGTTGCATCAATTATGGCAAGTCGTCCAGGTCCTGAAGCCCCAGACCATCACACTTCCACCACCATGTTTGACTGTTGGTATGAGGTTCTCTTTATGAAATGCTGTGTTGGTTTTATGCCAGATGCAACGGGACATGCACCTTCCAAAAAGTTTAACTTTTGTCTCATCAGTCCTCAGAATATTTGCCCACAAGTCTTGGGGATAATCAAGATATTTTTTGTCAAATGTGAGACGAGCCTTTGTGTTATTTTTGGTCAGAAGTGGCTTTATCTTGGAACTCTCCCATGGATGCTGTTTTTGCCCAGTCTCTTTCTTATTGTTGAATCATGAACACTGACCTTAATTGAGGCAAGTGAGACCTGCAGTTCTTTAGATGTTGTTCTGGGTTCTTTTACGACCTCCTGGACGAGTCGTCGTTGGGCTCTTGGAGTAATTTTGGTAGGTCTGCCGCTCCTGGGAAGGTTCACCACTGTTCCAAGTTTTCTCCATTTGTGGATGATGGCTCTGATCGTGGTTCGCTGGAGTCCCAAAGCCTTAGAAATGGCTTTATAACCCTTTCCAGACTGACACGTCAATGGTTTTGTTTCTCATCTGTATTTGATTTCTTTAGATCGTGGTATGATGTGTTGCACACTAAGCATGCTTCACTTTGTCAGACAGGTTCTATTTCAGTGATTTCTTGATTCAACAGGTCTGGCAGTAATCAGGTCTGGGTGTGGCTAGTGAAGTTCAACTCCGCTTTATAAAATAATGAGCTTGATAACAGTTCTTTCATGATTTAACGTGAGGGGGCAATTCACTTTTCACGTAGGTTTGGACAGCTTTTTTTCTCTTAATAAATGAAATCATCATTTAATCATCATTCATCACTGCATTTTGTATTTACTTGCATTATCTTCGTGTAATATAAACATTTGTTTGATGATCTGAATTTTTTAAGTGTGACAAATATGCAAAAAATTAAAAACAGGAAGGGGGCACAAACCTTTTCATGGCACTGTAATACTTTTCACAATGCAGTTTGTTTCCAGAAATAGCATCTAATCTCTGGAGACTATGACAATGAAAAACTCCCAGAATACTCCGTGCATGATATATGAATAAATGTGGCATCCACAAGATGTCTATACTGAAGATGCATCTGAATATCTTGCCTGCGTTTGACCACAATGAGAGATGCAGATCCTCTAGGGGAACGGACGTTTTGCATATGTTACTTTTGTCCATATTGGTTTTCATGTCTTCTACTGAATTAGGAATAACCCAGGAGAAATGCATTCAAATAGAATAGAATAAATCCCACAGAAAGCTACTCTTGGGACGGAGTATGTAGCATGCAAGGGTAGAAATGAGATTCTGTGATAAAATATACTGGATATATATTCAAGTGGCATGTGTGAAATGTGGGGAAGAAAACAGTAGGATGCAACCTCAAACAAGACGAGGAGGAACTTTAAAGCAGTGCAGATTCTGTCAAACTTTTACAAGAAACAACTCAGAGTAAAACTACTCAAACTGTATCCAGACATCTGAAGATGTTCTGCACATCCAGTGGAGCATTTAAGAAGAAAGACCATTTGAACCATTTGAAAGTTTGCATGTTTTTTTTTGTTGAGTATCATATTTGATACATCCAGTTTTATGGCTCATATTGTCTGATATAGAGAACATATGGAGAAAAGACAGCTGTTTTATTCAGAGACTCAAACTGAGCAAAAATATGCAATTTGATGCAGATGCTGATATTTATATCACAAAAAGATGAATCAATCATATCAATGAGGTCTTTATAACACTAAACTTACATACAATTCAATAAATATGAGTCGTCACTCTATATGTCCAATAATATGTGTTAGTAAGATGAGATTTAAATGATCTAAACATATAATGCAATGCTGATTGAGAGATGAAGAAATAAACGCTCCTCAGAAGATGTGATGAAGATCATTCCTCCGCTGAGGAACAGTGAAAGAAACAAACGCTCCTCAGAAGATGTGATGAAGATCATTCCTCCGCTGAGGAACAGTGAAAGAAACAAACGCTCCTCAGAAGATGTGATGAAGATCATTCCTCCGCTGAGGAACAGTGAAAGAAACAAACGCTCCTCAGAAGATGTGATGAAGATCATTCCTCCGCTGAGGAACAGTGAAAGAAAAATCGCTCCTCAGAAGATGTGATGAAGATCATTCCTCCGCTGAGGAACAGTGAAAGAAACAAACGCTCCTCAGAAGATGTGATGAAGATCATTCCTCCGCTGAGGAACAGTGAAAGAAACAAACGCTCCTCAGAAGATGTGATGAAGATCATTCCTCCGCTGAGGAACAGTGAAAGAAACAAACGCTCCTCAGAAGATGTGATGAAGATCGTTCCTCCGCTGACGAACAGTGAAAGAAACAAACGCTCCTCAGAAGATGTGATGAAGATCATTCCTCCGCTGGAACAGTGAAAGAAACAAACGCTCCTCAGAAGATGTGATGAAGATCATTCCTCCGCTGAGGAACAGTGAAAGAAACAAACGCTCCTCAGAAGATGTGATGAAGATCATTCCTCCGCTGAGGAACAGTGAAAGAAACAAACGCTCCTCAGAAGATGTGATGAAGATCATTCCTCCGCTGAGGAACAGTGAAAGAAACAAACGCTCCTCAGAAGATGTGATGAAGATCATTCCTCCGCTGAGAAACAGTGAAAGAAACAAACGCTCCTCAGAAGATGTGATGAAGATCATTCCTCCGCTGAGAAACAGTGAAAGAAACAAACGCTCCTCAGAAGATGTGATGAAGATCATTCCTCCGCTGAGGAACAGTGAAAGAAACAAACGCTCCTCAGAAGATGTGATGAAGATCATTCCTCCGCTGAGGAACAGTGAAAGAAACAAACGCTCCTCAGAAGATGTGATGAAGATCATTCCTCCGCTGAGGAACAGTGAAAGAAACAAACGCTCCTCAGAAGATGTGATGAAGATCGTTCCTCCGCTGAGGAACAGTGAAAGAAACAAACGCTCCTCAGAAGATGTGATGAAGATCATTCCTCCGCTGACGAACAGTGAAAGAAACAAACGCTCCTCAGAAGATGTGATGAAGATCGTTCCTCCGCTGACGAACAGTGAAAGAAACAAACACTCCTCAGAAGATGTGATGAAGATCATTCCTCCGCTGAGGAACAGTGAAAGAAACAAACGCTCCTCAGAAGATGTGATGAAGATCGTTCCTCCGCTGAGGAACAGTGAAAGAAACAAACGCTCCTCAGAAGATGTGATGAAGATCATTCCTCCGCTGACGAACAGTGAAAGAAACAAACGCTCCTCAGAAGATGTGATGAAGATCGTTCCTCCGCTGACGAACAGTGAAAGAAACAAACACTCCTCAGAAGATGTGATGAAGATCATTCCTCCGCTGAGGAACAGTGAAAGAAACAAACGCTCCTCAGAAGATGTGATGAAGATCATTCCTCCGCTGACGAACAGTGAAAGAAACAAACGCTCCTCAGAAGATGTGATGAAGATCATTCCTCCGCTGAGGAACAGTGAAAGAAACAAACGCTCCTCAGAAGATGTGATGAAGATCATTCCTCCGCTGAGGAACAGTGAAAGAAACAAACGCTCCTCAGAAGATGTGATGAAGATCATTCCTCCGCTGAGGAACAGTGAAAGAAACAAACGCTCCTCAGAAGATGTGATGAAGATCATTCCTCCGCTGAGGAACAGTGAAAGAAACAAACGCTCCTCAGAAGATGTGATGAAGATCATTCCTCCGCTGAGGAACAGTGAAAGAAACAAACGCTCCTCAGAAGATGTGATGAAGATCATTCCTCCGCTGAGGAACAGTGAAAGAAACAAACGCTCCTCAGAAGATGTGATGAAGATCATTCCTCCGCTGAGAACAGTGAAAGAAACAAACGCTCCTCAGAAGATGTGATGAAGATCATTCCTCCGCTGAGAAACAGTGAAAGAAACAAACGCTCCTCAGAAGATGTGATGAAGATCGTTCCTCCGCTGAGGAACAGTGAAAGAAACAAACGCTCCTCAGAAGATGTGATGAAGATCATTCCTCCGCTGAGGAACAGTGAAAGAAACAAACGCTCCTCAGAAGATCCTGATGATCAGATTTGAGACTAAAACATGATTGATGGAGAATCAAGTAAAGCTGAGCTGCTTCAGTCCAGTAAGTGTTCATCTGGAAATATGACTGAAGTTATTCTGACAAATCTTACTGTAAATAATAGAACTAAAGTCTTTTCAATGTAACAAATTAGTTCACAAGTTAGTCACGGCATGATTCACCTGCTGCCAAAAACACCCTAAAAGTCAACATTTATCACTTTATGAGAAATATGTCATTCAACGTTTGGGTCAGTAACATGTTCTTTTAAAGACACTAAAGACTTTTTCACTGCTTCATACAAATTATATTTCAACTTTCTATTCAACATAGAATCATCCAAACTAAATATGTATCACAGTTTACACGAACATATTGAGCAGCACGACTGTTTTAAACATTGATAATAATCAGAAAAGTTTCTTGAGCAGAAAATCAGCCTTTTAGAATGATTTCTGAAGATTATGTGACACTGAAGACTACTGATGCTGAAAATACACAGCAATAAATAACATTTTGAAATATATTGACATAGAAGACAGTTATTTTAAATTGAAATAATGTCTTACTGTTTTTACTGAATTTTTTTGTTCAAATAAATGCAGCCTTGGTGAACATAAGAAACTTCTTTAAAAAAAAAACATTTTTTTAAAAGTTTTTCTTTCTTTGGTTTTTGCAAGAGAAAACGATAAATTTCCACATGTCTACTTTATATAAAATCACTTTTCATAGAACTTCAAGCAAAACAACTCTTCTATTGTAATGCACACCGTCACTTGGATCCAGAATTACTCCCAGAATGACAAGGCTTTAGTCATGCCACCCACTCCTATCTACTGCTGTCTGAAAATGACCTTATCAAGCGACAAAAACTTGGATTTGTTAGATCTGTGATTTGAAACGCCTTTAAGGTCAATTATCAGCTTCAAACGATGATTACTTTTAAGTGTTTGCCATTGTAATTGTGAAATATTGCCTCTAATTTGAATTCACTTCAAAGGCGGGCGAGAGAGCGCCACTGGACGGCTTCAATCAAGATAATAATTAGAAGAAGAATGAAGGTCAACTGCTGTGTGGAGATCAGATCACAGCTGATAATGTCGCTCCGCTGCAGGGCACGAAGTGTTTCTCCTTGAGGACAGCAGTCATAGTCAATATAGATGATTTTGCATGAGGATTTAAAGTCTCTACCTTATGCAATCGTAAAAGCATTTGAAAGGGAAAACGTCAGAACAATTATACAGGCCGTGTGTGTCCTGAGTGTTCAGATATCAAAGACGTGCCAATCACAGAGTTCAAGTGTGCAGCCATTCTGATAATCAGTGTAGAAAGTGGCAGAGAGGACGACACACGGATCAATCAAATTACCCTGATGGCCACCGTCAAGCCGCGGGCTGTAATAAATTCAATGCATTCTCACCGGACGCTCTCGGCAGGGTCGCTGCAGACAGTAGTTACCGCATCTCAGCCAGAAATCATTCACGCAGGTGGAATCCGAGCAGAAGTGTAAAGCAGAGCGATCCATAATCATCATTTACTCTTCTAAACATGAACTACAGCAGAGCAGCGGGACAAAAAATATCAAATATAAACAAAACTATCAGTTTGATACAGCATCTGAAACACATTCACTAACACATTCTGAGAACATTCTTTCACTGTTCAAAACATTCCGTTTTTTAAATGTAACGAGAACATTTAATAGAATGTTACATTTTATTATTTTGAAAACATGGGAATGTTTTTTGTTAACTGGGTTTAACCCTATAAGCCTGCTGTATCATATTTGATGTACAAGGCCTCTAAATCATCAACATGATCAAAATGTTATTGTTAAACCCGTCACACACAATCTGCTCCATGCCTTCTTTTGTCTGATTGAGAGTTTTTTATCCAGTAAAAGCTCTTTTAGTGTAATTATACAAACATCCATCTTCAGCTGCTGCTTCTCGTGTCAAATCTTGACTGATTTTTCTCAAGTAAACGTCAGAATAACTGCAGTCATATTTCCAGATGAACACTTGCTGAAGCAGCTCAGCTTTACTTGATTCTCCATCAATCATATTTAGAGAAATCAGTGCATGTTAAATCTGATCATCAGGATCTTCTGAGGAGCGTTTATGAAATGATCTTCACAAGGCTCCCAAACATCTCACATCTTCCGAGGAGCGTTTATTTCTTCATCTCAGCATTGGATTGCATTGCATTATATGTTTGGATCATTTCAATATCATCTTACTAACACATATTATTGTAGATCTAGAGTGACCACTGATATTTAGATCATGTTATGTCTATATGAGCCATAAAAGCCTTATGTATCAAATACGATACTCAACAAAACATATGCAAAGTTTTTTTTTCATATTCTTTTACATTTTATCTAAAGGTTCAATAAACTGTTCTGTTTTAAAAAAGATGAAAAATTTCAGACTTTACAAGGTGAACTATTGCATAACGGTTAACACTTTTGCATAATGATCACTAAACAAAAGCAAACCAAAATCATGCATGCTTTACTAGTCGAAGCTTATTGTTGACTATTTTCTACATTTCTAGCGGCAGCAACGGCAAGGCCGTGGCTCAAACCTCAGAAAACACATGTACTGTGTGTAAAACGTCACTTTATATAAAATCATCTGTAGACTATATCAATTATTCAGAGGATATTTTACTTTACTCAAGCACTATTGAAACTGAATCCCTGTATTTTACTAAGTAAAAAATGATGCTTTTTAGTCCCTACAATTCCATTTAGGCCTCCAAAGAACAAAGCACAGTTTTTGCAGGTCATCATGATTTCTTTCATCTTTTTGTCCATTAATCTGAGATTATAAAACCCATCTGATCCCGGCTGAACTCATACAGCCAATGACATCCATTTCAGCGCATTTAGACACAACTATGGTCACTCGTCCTTGTGAAGAGACGTCTCATCAGTCAGCACAACACAGTCACTGATCTAAAGCAACAGGCTTTAATTCACGAGTTCACACTTACTTAATAATCTGAGTAAACGGTATGCGTATTTGGCGTGCTGTGCTCCGAAGTAGTTCCCGAGCCCGTACTCCCCTCGCCCTCCGAGCTCATTGGCCCGGACCCAAAACTGGGGTGTAATCGGACTGGAACGTTGGGGTGGTGGAGGGATTCTGGAAGACTAGAGATAATGGAGGTAAGGCTGCTTGATTATTTATAGGGGTTCTCTCTAGCGTTTATTGGGTAAGTGGTGTGATTACTGATGATGAATTGGCTGTGTTAATTATGCGCGCGTGCTCCTCCCGAAACTTGTTTGTGAAACATCACTTAAAGACGCGGCTGATGATGGACTCGAGTGCAACAGCTATGAAATGAACTGAGGGTGAATCTCAAGTTTAACAATCAAGTAACATGCTTGAGTTTAATGAAGTCAAGTCCGTTTCATAAAGATGCAAAACATTTACTTTTAAATATGCTAGGATTTTCTTATGTGTTTTATACTCACCGAGGCGTTTTTTATTGAATTACAGTAAAAACTATAATACTGTCAAATATTGTCACCATTTAAAGTAGCTGTTTTCTATGTGAATATATCATAAAATGTCATTTATTCTGTATTTTCCGCATCATTACTCCAGTCTTCAGCGTCACATGATCCTTCAGAAGTCATTCTAATATACTGATAATTATTACTATTATCAATGTTGAGAATTGTTCTTTTAGTATCATTGATATTCAACGCACTCTGTATTTCAGATTATATTTTTTAACTATAGACTATAGCTTTTGTTAATGTATTAATCAAGTTTAAATAAGTTTTGTTGTGCTATTGTATTTATTATTTGTCTATAATGTATCAAATTAAATAGAATTATAGAATTTAAATTTTAAAGAATTATATAAATAATTTAATATTTTTTTATTTACTTATAAAATATTATATAAAAAATAAGACATATATATATATATATATATATATATAATGTGTGTGTGTGTGTGTATTTTAGATATTAATTTATTTAAAGTTACATTTTTGTTAATAATTAGGTAATTAGGTAATACTAATTGATTTAGTTTTAGTTACTTTATTACGATGATAAATGATGACTTAAACTATCTAAAATACATTTTATGTTTAAAGTTTATTTTATTTTATTTCAGAAGTGATGAAAAAAACATTTAAAAAAACTGAATAAATAAAAATATATAAATAAAAATATATTACTAAACCAAACCAAACCACATAATTCTAATATTATTTGCCGCATTTCTTATTATTTTCATTTCATTTTTCATAACTCATAATATTGTTCAGAGAAGGACAGCATTTATCTGAAATACATTTTTTAGGACAATGTAAAAGTGTTTAATGCATTCTTGGCGAATAAAACAAAATGATTAAAAATAAAGAAATAAAATGGAAAATCTTACTGAAACAAACTCTTGAACTTACTCACAAGTATGTGGCCTTTTAATGAAGCAAACATCTACAGCATCCACTTCAACTCAAGCGTAAAATCTCCGAACTCTTTCCACTCCTGGGAATAAAGGCTTTGTCTCTGAACTCGAACCCTTTGTGTTGGTATGGAAATCCTGGCTGCCCACACAGTGAGGAAAACGTCTTATCAGGAAAGGTCAAAGCCACTTCCAGCATGCAAACTCAATATTACATTACAATATTTCATTTGACCAATTCTGCATCAATAACCCACTAATGAAACCCTATTAATAAAACACGCATCCTTGATCATCTCACACTCAGCGTTCCCGGCACCCTCGTTTTCTCTTAAAACATTGCATTCATCAAACTCTGCGTTAGGAGCAACATTCAGGCGAGGTACGTTTCCAGGGGAGCTCATTAAAATTCATACCTGTCGTGAATCAAAATGGAAATGAAAAGGCAAGGCTGGGCTCGGTGACAAAGAGCCGTCTTTTTTACAGGCTGAGTAAACATATCGAGACAGTATTAATAGAGTGTTTGACGTTTAAGAGCTGAGCGTGTATTACGACGAGAGAGAGAGAGAGAGGGATATTAAACGCTGCAGTGGACATACACAGATAAAGACGACACCCAACAGGTCACGAGTAGTTTTATATTAAGGTTGACTAATTGCCCAGCTGTGACTCCATTACAATCTGTCACGTTACGCTGGAAGTAAATCACCGCGGCCCCGGGGACCAATCACAATAGATTTGTGCTGCAGCGGAGCTGAAAATGGCCAAACGCTGTGCATCAGATTCATTATGTTCATAATGCAATTATTAGTGGTGCTTGTGAAGAAACCTCTGTAAAGCCTGACACATGAAATAATGGTCACAAATATATTTTTATATTTAACTATTCAGAAGTGCACATTGTTTTTGTTGAGATTTGATACATCAGGTTTTATGGCTCAAAATATTATTATAGTAAAAATATGGATGAAAAACAGCTCAATTTTATTCAGAGACTCAAACTGAGCAAAAATATACAATTTGGTGCAGATGCTGATATTTATATGACAAAAAGTGATGAAATTATGATGCTTTTAATGTAAATCAATGAGATCTTTTTAATGGTATAGCAGATACTGATATAAAATGATATAAATATCAGTCATCACTCCCAATATCTCATAATAATAAGCCTTATAGTGTGAAAAAAGTGTCTTAGTGTGTTTGTCTTGTTTTCCATTACAAATGTCTAAACATGCTTAAATCAAGAAACGTACTTGAGAAGCAAAATGTCATAAAAAGTCTTGTTTTCGAAATTAGGTTTTTGCTTAAAACACTGCCAATAAGGTCAGAAAAATATATTGTTTTCCTTTTGAATTAAGTTTTTTTCCTTGCCTCATTGACAGACTTCTTTTGCTTTGTTTTAAGCAAAACAACTAACAAAATTTAGGCATTTTTCAGACAATTTTCATATCTTAAGTACTATTTCTTCAAGTAAACGTGACAATGTAAACAAGACAAAAATAGAACGAAATCAGGTTTTTTTTCCAGTATAAGATGATATTGAAAAGCAAAATATATAATGCAATGCTGATTGAGAGATGAAGAAACAAACGCTCCTCAGAAGATGTGATGAAGATCATTCCTCCGCTGAGGAACAGTGAAAGAAACAAACGCTCCTCAGAAGATGTGATGAAGATCATTCCTCCGCTGAGGAACAGTGAAAGAAACAAACGCTCCTCAGAAGATGTGATGAAGATCATTCCTCCGCTGAGGAACAGTGAAAGAAACAAACGCTCCTCAGAAGATGTGATGAAGATCATTCCTCCGCTGAGGAACAGTGAAAGAAACAAACGCTCCTCAGAAGATGTGATGAAGATCATTCCTCCGCTGAGGAACAGTGAAAGAAACAAACGCTCCTCAGAAGATGTGATGAAGATCATTCCTCCGCTGAGGAACAGTGAAAGAAACAAACGCTCCTCAGAAGATGTGATGAAGATCATTCCTCCGCTGAGGAACAGTGAAAGAAACAAACGCTCCTCAGAAGATGTGATGAAGATCGTTCCTCCGCTGAGGAACAGTGAAAGAAACAAACGCTCCTCAGAAGATGTGATGAAGATCGTTCCTCCGCTGAGGAACAGTGAAAGAAACAAACGCTCCTCAGAAGATGTGATGAAGATCATTCCTCCGCTGAGGAACAGTGAAAGAAACAAACGCTCCTCAGAAGATGTGATGAAGATCGTTCCTCCGCTGAGGAACAGTGAAAGAAACAAACGCTCCTCAGAAGATGTGATGAAGATCATTCCTCCGCTGATGAACAGTGAAAGAAACAAACGCTCCTCAGAAGATGTGATGAAGATCGTTCCTCCGCTGAGGAACAGTGAAAGAAACAAACGCTCCTCAGAAGATGTGATGAAGATCGTTCCTCCGCTGAGGAACAGTGAAAGAAACAAACGCTCCTCAGAAGATGTGATGAAGATCATTCCTCCGCTGAGGAACAGTGAAAGAAACAAACGCTCCTCAGAAGATGTGATGAAGATCATTCCTCCGCTGAGGAACAGTGAAAGAAACAAACGCTCCTCAGAAGATGTGATGAAGATCATTCCTCCGCTGAGGAACAGTGAAAGAAACAAACGCTCCTCAGAAGATGTGATGAAGATCATTCCTCCGCTGAGGAACAGTGAAAGAAACAAACGCTCCTCAGAAGATGTGATGAAGATCATTCCTCCGCTGACGAACAGTGAAAGAAATAAACGCTCCTCAGAAGATCCTGATGATCAGATTTGAGACTAAAACATGATTGATGGAGAATCAAGTAAAGCTGAGCTGCTTCAGTAAGTGTTCATCTGGAAATATGACTGCAGTTATTCTGACGTTTACTTGAGAAAAATCAGTCAAGATATGACAGAAAAATGCTCTAGCTAAAGGTGGATGTTTGTACAATTAGACTAAAAAAGATTTTACTGGATAAAAAAGTAAATCAGTCAACAGAAGGCATGCTGTGTGCAACATATTTTCAGCAAAGTTAAGATCATGTTGATCATTTAGAGGCCTTACATATCAAATATGATACAGTAGACTTTATAGGGTTAAATGTTCATGCCTAATTTGTCTTAGTGGTTCCTCAAATCATGTGTTGTTGCTTTACTAAGCGATCAAATGCACAATTTTCTCCCAAATCATATCTGTAAACCAGACTGGAACCAGAAGATCACAGAGAGTCAGTCAGTAACAACACAAAACACCCTAGCAACCACATAGCAACTAACTACCCTTGCTAACAACCCTTACTGTTGCAATCCTCCCACAACACATTAGTGCATGGCACAGACAAACATCACTCTTATTTTCTTTAAAAACCAAAGTCACGTTTTTCTTCTCAAGTTTATGAATAGCAGTAAAGGCCTGCTGGTGACTGTAAACCACTGCTTTCCCACCACTAAACCTCTACAAACCTCCAGTCCTGTCCTGCAGAACATGAATAAAAGATTCAGGACTTTTAAGGTTATAACATTCATGTGCCAATCAGTAGAGTCTCCAAATCCCCAAGACAAGCACACGATAACTTTCCAGCAGTGTTTCCACAGACACGCGCGTGTGAGCTGGATATGAATCATATCTCACTAATATAAATAAGAGCTGGCTAGATTCCACGGCAGATTTACAAAGCCAATCTGCAAAAGTACACATGTAAGACATCATTTGTTCTGGTGGCGCTTATGCAAGTAAATCTGAAATGTACATCTGCTGAAAGACTAATAACATAATGTAAATGATCTTCATTCATTCTGACACAGATGAAATAAATAAATCATACACAGTTTATACTCAACATCGCTTGCAGAGTTGCCAGGTCTGCAGCTTTTCCATGGATTTGCACAATTTGATGATTTTGACGAAGCATACTATTAATTAAATAGCATATTAAACACATAAATAACCTTAAACATATGCATACATAATTATGCTTTGACAAGCTACTACTTATATTGCATTTTATGTAAGTACAAATACAATTTGCATCTGTATGGCAAGGTTTGACAAAGCATACTATTACTTAAAGTACATTATATACCCTGTAATATTAGTAGAAATGTGTGTATATTTTGCAAAGTTTGATGGTTTAACAATGCATAGTATTAATTATGTTATATATCATATAAGTAAAAATATGCATGCACTTTGCAAGGTTTGATGGCTTGATATTATATTGCATGTTTTGTAAGTAAATATAAGTAATATTCATACAACTTGCAAGGTTTGTTGCACTGAAAATTGATAAATATCAAATATAAGTTAAAAAACATGAATGCATGCTGTGTTGGAAGGTTTTATGGCATGACAAAGCATAACATGACATGCAATATACGTAAAAATATGCATATTGCAAGGTTATATTGTATAATAGCCTAATATGCATACATATTGCAAGGTTTGATGGTATAGTATATGATGTAAGTAAATATAAACAAACAATTGCATATATTTTGCAAGGTTTGGTGGTTAGACAAAGAATGATATTACTTATACCACATATTATAGGTAAAACAAATGGAGAAATATGCATATCTGAGTATTTGTCAGTATTCAAAATCTTTGTAATAATTACACTTATATAATTTTTATTCTATAGGAGTAAATCTGCAGGAAAATGAAAACAGTACGTTATGCATTTACATCATCCAAGCAACCCTCTAAAGCTCCTTAAATATTACAAGACATCTAGCAAGGATGATGCTGCTGGGTTTCGTGTTCTCACAATGAACTTGAAGGTGTTTGATCTTTACATATTTAATATAGCTCTACAGAATAAAGAAAGCTGAAATGCATAATACTACGTGGTATAGTTTGAGTTTTAAGCAAGCATTTGTCATGCAGACCTGGCAACCCTCATCTTTCACTCAACTGCGTTCATGATGGTCACGCGTCCACAGATCATCTTAAAGATGAAGCCTAGAAATCACATCTGCACTCCTCTGGGATACAAACACGAGACGAGAATGACTGCTATACGCTGTTTCTCAATGAAATGACAATACTCTGATCTCTTAATAACTGTATGTTCTCTGAGCAGGTCTCAATAGAACGAGTTCAGTAACTGTATGCGGCTCAGGAACCAATTCATGGGGAAAAATGAAAAATGATTATTGATTTCTGTTCTTACAGACATCCAATCTCTTGAAGGTTTCTCGGAGGTTCTGTTTTTGGGCAAAAACTGCAAGTTCTTTTCAAACCCAAAAGCAGTGAGCCAGCATTTATCGATACCTCAGGAAACCCTTCAGACCCCTCCAATCTGATAAAGGCATACCGCAGTGCAACTGGCAAGACTCCATTTACCAATTAAGAAAAAACACAAACGGCACCAGAAATAGGACAGAACGTGTTAAAACAAATAAAGCAAGCAATCTCTACCAGCAGTTTCAGTGCATTCGTCCGAGAAATCCTTTGAGAGGACATCTCCGAACACCTCAAGAATAGTGCAAATGAAGCTACTCCACGCTGTCACACATCATTATCTCCACAAAGAGGAATACAGCAAACGGGAACAATAGCACAAAAACTCATTTTGCCTTGAGATTACACTGTCACCTCAAATCTACTAGGATTTGTTCTGTCAATTACGCAACATTCCCTGCATGCTTTTATGTGTCGTTTTCTTAATCACCAATGCTGCTGCAATATACATACATTCCCATTTATTTTACATTAATAGCTCATTATCTGACCCTCTTTCACCCACAAACCATCATTTACATTAAAAACCTAATCATTATACTCTGGCGTGGACTGACTTTGCACCTTATTTTAAGTGCAAAAATGTCAATATATTCCATAACTATAATGTATAAACCAAAAAATGCCTAAAAGCCTAAATATACGATAAACCAAATGCTCAGAAATGTTGACCGTGTCATTCACATACAAAATAATTGGCTGACTTCACATCTGCAAAGCACCCGTTTTAAAATGCACACAGCGTATGACAAAAAGATAAGATGTCTAAATAATTCACCTAAAATATATCCTTAAAAGCTGCAAAAACAAAGTTCTCCTTTCAAATCATGTCAATAATTGTATGTGCAATGCAACGGGGTATAATAATATAGAAGATCTGTAACTAACCATCTTTTCAAATGCATAAATCACACAAAAAGTGCACTTAAAGACAAAACAGCACTTATGTTCAATAAATGTAATAATTCTTCAGCAATAAAGTTCCTTTCTTTTAGCAAGGAACCTTAAAATGAAAAGTATAATCTTATCTTTCACAGCACCTCAGTGATCTCATCCATAGCAAAGTTAGTTCAGCAAGTCTGTGACATCCCATTTATATGACATTTCCCCTGCATACCCGCTAGCCAAAAAGTGCATGCGCGTGTTGTGATCCGGCAGCACATGAAGTTAAGTTGGATCTGCTCGTCTTACCCATGTTGGTACCAGGAGGCTGGCGGGTCTCTCTAGCAGATCAGGCTGATGTTTGGCGGCTGCGTTCATCTCCCATGCAGCCTCTGCTTCGGTGCACTGAAGTCACACACACTTGGATCTGTCATTTATATCCAGTGATGGCCGGGACATCGTGCTCAGCCTGTTGGGAAGGACGCGGCTCCGGGGTCCAGCATCCATGGACCCGCCGGAGACCAGCGGCTCTCAGTGAATCTGAATCAGCGGGACCGTGTGGAGGCGCTCGGTGTTAAAGACACATCCACACGGAGCTGAAGCGATCAGAGTGATGTGTCTATTCCTGCGAGTTAGAAAGAGACGCGTCGCGCTGGAGGATCGGAGCGCAAATGTTGAGCGCGTTTCCTTCTGCTGCCTCGGATATGATGAGCCCTTCAGCTCGAGCGCATTTAACCCATCACTGACTGAACTCTACACACTCATCTAGGGCTGGGCGATGCCGAAATATTCACTGCATATGTATGATGCGTAAAGCAACATCGTTGCTGTTTTTATTTAATAAAGTTTACAAAACACAGCTTCGTAGCACGTTTCTTTCAAGCAGGTCTTATCAGCATCTCTGATTTAAACTTGATTTGAGCAGCAAAAGCGTTTGAGTTGGTAACGTTGATTCATTTCCGCGAATTAATTCAATATTCAATGAATCGGTTCGCAATTCACTCAAAAGATTCGAGTCGTTTCGTCATCGCTAAAAGCAACTTCTTTGTAAAAAAAATATGTTCGCACCACATAAAAACTGTTTTTTGGTTGAAATATAGAGCAAATGCATAGCCTACATATAAAAATATGAAGTTTACAGAATTGTTGATATTTAAATAAACCCTATATTTATTGAATATACACAAGTCACTCAACATTATAACACTTGTTTTATTTCAGCTAGATACCAAGGCAATTTCTCGTTTTATTTCTTAATAAAATAATTAAACTAAAACTGAAATAAAAACGAATCTAGCCAGTGAAAACACTGCACATGTTGCATCTCTCCCTTGTCTGACACCCATTTGTGTTCTTGGAGTCTCCACTAATGAGCTGATGATCTGAATCAGGTGTGTTTAATTAAGGAGACATGGAAACATGCAGTGTTGGGGGTCTCAGGATCGTGGTTGGGAACCACTGAGATTCTAGGCTATAAAGATTATAAAATACCAAGAAAAATACACAAACACGAAATTACTAAAATATTAATTCAAATTAAATTGAAACAATATAACAGGAATATAAAATACTAAGATAAATGTCAATGACACAACAACCCTACCATATAGATGTATTTTCATTTTTACATATAAATAATCTAATATTAAATCATTATTTTGGCTATTGCACATACAACATTCATGAACAGCAAAACTATGAATTTGATGACTAACACAATGGCGTCATGTTTAATACATGCATATTATTGAAAACTAAAGGATTTCGAAATAAATTTGTTGAGCACATGAAATAAACACAACACTGTAATCATGTAACGTATCTTAAGTGCATATTCATTCATCTCTGTGCTGTTAACAGCCTATAAACATGAACTCTTTTACTGAATCCAACAGAATTTCTCTTGTTTCTATTAATAATAGTATTGATTTCTGGCATGCATTTGTAAAATGCTCGGAGAACTAGACTCACTGCCAGAGGACATGTTTAAGAGACTTCCCTTTCAATTTCAATGCTCACAGGCCAAAATAATGTACCATTGAGCTAATTACTGTTTGCTCTACTGTTAAAGTCAGCAGCCCCAGGTTCAGGCTGAGGACTAGAAATGAGTAATTAAGCACCACAGTTTAATGCAGAGCGCCAATAAAAAGGAAATTAACCGCACAGCTTCAGTGCTCAAATTATTGGAGCATCTTTAAGCTCTTCTAACTCTAGATTCATTTGTGCAGCGTTCATTTGTGACTCCGGAACGCACGACACCTGTGTACAAAACACTGGTCTGATCTGTAGAGAAATAGTTTAAAATATAACATTTAAAATATAATTATCTATTAAAAACAACACCAATGGACCCTTCTTGGAAAAGACTGTGATGACACGTTTAATGGTCATCACGTTAATCCTCATACGTTTTTTAGATTTAGATTTTTTTTGTAAATGCATTTGTACATTTTATAACACAATACTTTGTATTATATTTCCTTTGCATAAAAAACCCGAATTAACGCTAATGTGAGGGTGTTCCTAAAGAAGTGTCCATGGTAAATTTGTCATTCTCTTCTGACTGCGTCTCTCTCTCAAAATTGTTCATTTGATTGAAAGTTGTGAAAACACTTCAAATCAAATCAAATCAAATCAAATCAAATCAAATCACTTTTATTGTCACATCACCACAGCACAAGTGCCTTGGTGAGTGAAATTCTTATGAGCATGCTCCAGACAGTGCAAAAAAACAACAATTTACATATGGACAGACAGTGCAAA
>CM049880.1:2776272-2851272 GCA_027474115.1 Schizopygopsis malacanthus | reverse complement strand
GCTGGGAGGAATCATAATCAATGACCATCATGTGATCAGGAAACACCATATATGGACATAAGAGGGAGGGAAACACAGGACACGGGGACACAAGACTGACAAATGTGTTTATTATTACATTAAATAAATATCAATCAATATGAATTTCATATATATATATATATATATATGTATAATATGTATTATGTATAATAAAATATTGGTAATGATATAATATATAAACTGTGTGTGTTATATATGTATATAATTTGAATTATATATATACACACACATATATATATATACACACACACATATATATATATATATATATACACACACACACATATATATATATATATATATATACCCACACACATATATATATACCCATATATATATACACACACATATATATATACACACACACATATACATGTACACACACACATATATACACACACACACACACACACACACACACACACACACACATATATATATATACACATACACACATATATATACATATACACATATATATATATACATATATATACATATATATATATATATATATATATATATATATATATATATATATTAGGGGTGGGCATAGATTATTTTTTTTAATCTAGATTAATCTAGATTAAAATGGCTCATTTGAATTCTGCCGAAGGCATTCAGAATATGTGTGCTACCCAAATAATGACTAAAAGTAAGTCTTTGAGAACGGGTTTCTCAAGCCAGGTGGCGCATTAGACCAGGGGCGCATCTCCTGTTTCCAAAATGCATCACAAACTGCTTGAGAAAGCTGTTCTACTATGATAATTGGCGATGAAAATAAACTATGTTCAATAAGATGTACTTGTGTTTACTAACTGTTTATTCAGTTAAACATGAATTTTGAACTGTAGGCCTACATAAGAGGTCGTGATGAACTGTTTACAGTTTCCATTGGGAAGCTTCTTAAAAATAAATTTTCCCTGAAGCAAACCCGGCGGCTTCATAGCTGCATCCATGTTAGCACGTCACGTCTGATGTGGTAATTTCACAGTAACGTTAGGCATACACACAGGTTCGAAGCAGAGGGTGACACGGGAGTGAATTCTCAAGTTCACATGAGACCTAAAGCGCATCCTGTTTGCTTAAAAGCGCAACGTTTCGTTGTTATTCTGAGTGCACACAAATAAACGTAGAGTCTTTACAGATTCGAAAGATGTATTAGGCTACTTTTATCTGTATGACCAAAAATGACGGAGATTTTAAGAGCAAGTGAACGCACCGGAGCCTGTCCTGCAGCAAACGCGCTTCCACACAAACACTTCAATAGCGCACATTTCTCTAGTTAACATCATATTGAGCGGCCATGTAAAGTTGCTACTACATACATCTTTCAGATGAAAAGCCATATTTGAGGTTGATGAATGATAGGTGAGTGTTTGGATGTCCTGCCCGATTGTATTACCACACAGACCAGCCGTTAACAATCTGTCCATCACGGACTGCGAGCCTCTAGTTCGAAGACTCGTTCTCGCCCCTACAGTGCAATTCGGCTAGGTATACATCCGCGCTAAAATATCAGGGTGAAAGTCATCATAGCTTGCGTAGTATAGACCCAGCTCCCAACCCAACTTTGAGAATAGATTAACGGCGATATTTTTTATATAATATTATATTTTATATATAACGCAGCACGTTAACGCCGATAACGGCCCACCACTAATATATATATATATATATACATACATATACACACACACACACACACACACACACACACACACACACACACACACACACACACACACACACACACACACACACACACACACACATATATATATATATATATAACGCAGTGATACACTATATGAAGTTTATTGTAAATACATCATGAATATTGATAGAAAGGTTTATGCTAACATAAAGCATCTTTAACAAATATGTTGAACTAAAAAAGGCGGTCTTACAGGAATGACAAAGTCATATAAAGATGATATTTGTATGAATTCTTTCTGTGTGTACTCTTTATTTATTGTGTTTACGGCTGTGTGACAGTGTGCTGGATGGCCTTGAGCAGAAGCAGATCAAGGTCATGTATGGTTTCTGAGGTTCAGGGATCATTAGACACTAAACTGAAACTACTGGCAACCTGTGCTGCCTTCCAGAGCCCCAGTGCCTGCTGGGATTTAACGGAACAGAGGCCAAGTTCAGTTTCTGACACTCCTGACAACACCAGATACAACTCTGCTTAAGAAAAACTGCACAAAACAAAAGGGTGATGTTCGGCCATGAGCCGCCTTGATGTGTGTGTGTCTGTGTGTGTGTGTGTGTGTGTGTGTGTGTGTGTGTGTGTGTGTGTGTGTGTCTCTGTGAGTGAGTGTGTGTGTGTGTGTGTGTGTGTGTGTGTGTGTGTGTGTGTGTGTGTGTGTGTGTGTGTGTGTGTGTGTGTGTGTGTGTGTGTGTGTCTCTGTGAGTGAGTGAGTGAGTGAGTGAGTGTGTGTGTGTGTGTGTCTCTGTGAGTGAGTGTGTGTGTGTGTGTGTGTGTGTGTGTGTGTGTGTGTGTGTGTGTGTGTGTGTCTCTGTGAGTGAGTGTGTGTGTGTGTGTGTGTCTCTGTGAGTGAGTGAGTGAGTGAGTGAGTGAGTGAGTGTGTGTGTGTCTCTGTGAGTGAGTGTGTGTGTGTGTGTGTGTGTGTGTGTGTGTGTGTGTGTGTGTGTCTCTGTGAGTGAGTGTGTGTGTGTGTGTGTGTGTGTCTCTGTGAGTGAGTGTGTGTGTGTGTGTGCGTGCGTGCGTGCGTGCGTGCGTGAGAGTGAGTGAGTGAGTGAGTGAGTGAGTGAGTGAGTGAGTGAGTGAGTGAGTGAGTGAGTGAGTGAGTGAGTGTGTGTGTGTGTGTGTGTGTGTGTGTGTACGGCACAAAAGGACTGACAATCACTAATACATCAGTTTGCATCAGATAATTAGTTTGCAAACAGGATGTACAATTTGAGTATTTTATAGACAAACAAAAATACAAATACAAATTAATTTACAATTAATTATTACATAAAACATATTATATGTAGTTCAATATATAATTATTACAAATGATTAAATACTGCCGAGCATGAACGTTTTCCGAGTTTATAAATCTGAAAACAATGTGGTGACATTTTTACAGTCAAATTAAAATCTGTTTTGATAGCTGTTAATTGTTTTGGCACTATTGGATAGTGTGGATAAATAATAAATTGAAACAGGATTTTTGTTACTACATTTAAGGGAATGAATAGGCATAATTAGTCAAAATTAATGGTGTAATTATGTCCTGTTGTTGTTTCACTGATTTCCTGTCAATCAAAATCCTGTGTGACTAATTTAATGAACTCATGCATTGAAAAAGAGCCAAACCTTAAATTATGAATTTTGCCCAGCCCTGCTTTCACACACCACAATGTGTTTTCGTTCTAGTATGTTGTGCATACAAATTGATTTAGGTAAAGGCAATAGGCCATGCATTCACATATTTGTTCTTTTGTCTCAGAATGAATGAGAGCTGTTTGTATCCTAAAGGTCTCCATTTAAAATTGCGGTCTAAAATTGCATCGCCAAGAAATGTGCAGTTTATCACAGATAAATGCATCTGATGCCCGCGAGCCAAGCACAGGTGAGTGTTTCACAGGAGCGTCTCACAGAATTTAAAGAGGGCATTTCATTTTATTTTCCCCCATAAGGTCCACGTATAATGCTAGCAAAGTGTGTTGCATCAAACCTTTGCTTGCACTGTGGGAAAAAAGTTTTGTATTTTGTATTTTAATTTCAGTTAAAGTTTTAGTATTTTATTTGTATTTTTTCATTTATATTAGTTATTGTTTATTTTTGAAATTATGACTAGGCTATATAAGTTTTCATTCATTTTTAAAATTTTAGTTAAATTTAGTACATCTAGTTAAACTAAATGGCAATGATGTGTGTGTGTGTGTGTGTTTGTTTGTTTGTATACAGACAGACACACACACACACACACACACACACACACACACACACACACACACACACACACACACTGTACACACACACATGTTGGTTTTTATGGTTTACGGGGACTCTCCATAGGCGTAATGGTTTTTATACTGTACAAACTGTATGTGTTATTGCCCTACACCTACCCTACACCTAAACTTAGCCCTCACAGGAGACGGTGCATTTCTACTTTCCCCGAAAAAAACTCACACTGTGTGATTTATAAGTGTTTTGAATTATGGGGATACTGAAAATGTCAAATAATTCTTACAAATGTGTGGCCGATGAGAGGTCAACGCGCTGCAAGTTTCTTTTTATTTTAGAAGACACTGTGATACAATGAAAATGCACAATAGAAAAACGCACCAGCTACAATCAAAAAAAAACAGTTAATTTCCTCATTTTGATCAGCAGATGGCAATGCTACACAAATACACTACAACCAAAAATAACATGAACACATGGCACTAACATCAAACTACACTGCAAATAGGAAGTTTCATAAGGCATGCATTTTTCTTTTGCAAAAAAATTCAATATAAAAAATGAATGACCAATCTCAGAGTAGCTTTATATGGTTTGTGAAAAAAGAAGACAGAGACAGAATTACTGAAGTGAAGGCTTTATTTGCAACAGGACATTACTGCAAGATAACAAAAATATGCAATACAGTTGCCATTTATTACATTAATGTACAAAATATACAAACAGAAAAGCCACAAGAAGAATAAAATATAAATAAAAAAGTCATCTTCTAATCTGCCCGGTCTTCTGCATTTGGCCACATGTTCTACATCACACCTGATATCTTCTTCTCTGGTAAGGTGTCTTTTCTTTGCCTTATCCTCCCCTGCCAGTGTTCAGCTGTGATGTCTTGGCATGCAGCATCCATTGCATCCAGGAGGGATATTTGGTCAAAAACCTTCCGTCTCCAGGTTGAGGAAAAACTCCTCAATGAGGTTGAGAAAAGTGGAGTAAATCATTCTCGGATAGATGTCAAACCAGTCTGTGACTGCACTGGGAATGGTGGAATGCCACATTGTTCCATGTGATCACATATATCGACATAAGTAGCTTTCTACCTCTGGCACCAGTCTTTCATGCAGGTTTACTAAAATCTCACATTTCTGCAGGAGTGCACTTTTCTGCACAAGATCAGCCCAAAGAGGTCCTCTTTTACTGTATACTGTAAGATCATGTGATTGAACGAACCTCAACACCTGAGTGTGTTTCCTAAGATGCGAATCAGCTGTAATTTATATATTTGCAAGCAGCTGTTTCTTATTAATTAATAAAAAACGGGATATAATTGTGTTTAAAATTCACAATATGAACAGCTGTTCACTTGGACTTTAGCCTATAAGTTAGGTTTAGAAAATGATGTTATCTGTTCTGACATATAGCTAGGAAGCATTTGTAAATTTGGCAGTAAAATCCATTGTTTTGGTCTTGGTTGAGCTTGTGTGTAAAAGAAGTTCAAGCATTTTAAATTTGTGGCATGCATTTTGTGTCAAAGCAACAAGAAATGCATTAATTGTATAGCCTATACAAACTGATGTTGTGCTAACTGCGTTAAGAGTTTAGGAAAATTGTTAAAAGTATTGAAAAAATGGCATAGCGATTGTAAAAAAAATGTTAAAAAAATTATAAATCTAAACATATCTCTAAAAATCACTTGCCGAGTCCTGCAGTTTAGCAGAAGGTGGTCTTATCATCTGTGCGGCATGGTTTGTCAAACAAACATTTGCTGATGTACAGCATCTATCACACGTCTCCATTCTGTTTCCATACTACTTACAGCGTTCATATGAATTTTAATTTGATATCTTCCTGCTACAAATCAACTAGAATAGAACTGAACGTGCTGCACACGTTTCAGACTCGATGTCTTTAATGTGTGACTGCTTTGAAGACATTGTTTCATTTCTTCATAACCCACAGGAGCGTTCGAGGCAAACACACTGCTGATATGTTATGCAAATTCATTTGAATGTACTGTATGAAAGTACCTGTCACTTTATTTGCTGTAGTTAACTACACAGCAGACACCTTGTTATAAATCAATGGAATAGTTCCCCCCCCCATTTTCTTTTTAATTACTCACCTTCAGTTTATCCAAGATGAAGGTGAGTTTGTTTCTTCATCAGATTTGGAGAAATGTAGCATTGCATCACTGTCTCAGCAGTGGATGGGTGCCGTCAGAATGAGAGTCCAAACAGCTGATAAAAACATCACAATAATCCATCTTTAACATCTTTAGAAGACAAGCTGAAACAAATCCATCGTTTTTTTAACTTTCAAATGTTCCTAAAGTACGAGCCTATTACCAATAATAATGATTCCTCCAGTACAAAAAAAAAAAAGTCCATCTCCTGTCGTCTCTCACATCAAGATGCATCTGTATATTTGTCTCGAGCTGTTTTGGCTTGTAAACGGTGCTTGATCTGTGCAGATTTCTCTCCTGATTCAAACGAAACAACTTTTTTAACTGGAGGAGGCATTATTATGGATTATGGACTCGCATTTTAGTTAAAAACGTCTTAATGATGGATTTGTTTCAGCTTTTGTCTTCTCAAGATGTTAACTGATGGACTGGACTGGTGTGGATTATTGTGATGTTTTTATCAGCTGTTTGGACTCTCATTCTGACGGCACCCATTCACTGCTGAGACAGTGATGCAATGCTACATTTCTCCAAATCTGATGAAGAAACAAACTCATCTACATCTTGGTTGGACTGAGAGTGAGAACATTTTCAGTAAATGTTTATTTTTGAGTGAACCATCCCTATAAAAGGACTACATTTTTTCTTGGGCTTGAAATTAGTTAAACTTTATGCACAGCATAAAGCACGGTTGATTAACACAGAAAATCATTGTGAGAACATCTTATAAACTCAGCAAATTAGGCCATGTTGATGCTACATGCTGGGAGTTTTTCCCAGAAGGTTTTTGGTTATTTTGCATCTTTTCATACCAACTTCGGGCCACTTGGGGAACCTGAATCCGATGCACATCCAATGCACCACGTGACCTCAGTGTGAACCGTCACATTAACATTCACAACATCACAAGTTACTTCATCGTTCACAGCCGGAGCACCTATACGCTGGAAAAAAGTCAAAGAAAAGAGATGAAAGCAGCAGCGAATGAAGTCAGCGGGAGTCGAGAGATTTCATTGATACTTGGGGAAACACTTCAGTTGAAGCTAAACTCCAGGGAACGAAACACACTTTAAGCAAAGGTTTGCAATCTGCGATTACCTGAACTTCGCTTGTTTTTGCAGAAAAGCAGGTGACGGCAGAGTTTTGGAAATCATGAGCAGGTCATTTTAGGGCGGGTGGGATCAGCTGACAGTAGATGTGAAGATCTAAGCCAAAAGAATCGACACAGAGCATTAGAGGCTGTAATGGAAACACAGAGATGCAGAACATCAGACAAACTCTATTAGATGAGACAGTTTTGTTTACACACACATTATTTTATTAAACTGAAAAACATGCTGAAACAAACACAATTCAAGACTTCCATACATCAACATTTCAACATTTACATACAGATAACTTCGACATTTGATCATTCCACTCTATTTTTTATATTTTGCTTAAGTCTGATTAAGTATGGCTTTGTCTAAGGCAGGGGTCCCCAAACTACGGCCCGCCCCCACATTTGGACTGGCCCTCTGAACAATGCCAGACATATTTTGTCATTTTAAAATTTAATTTTAAATATATGTTTACTTGTATCATGTCTGTATTTTATAATTAATGTTGGCTTTCAAACTAAAATGTAATTTAACTTAGTTATTAACGTAGCTTAATTCATGTAAAAATTCACATACCAACAGAATGGTAGCCTACATTCAACGTAACGTTTCATCGCGATCGAACGCGAGGTGACGCGCGAGCCAGCCTTTCTTCTGACAAAGGGCAAAACTGTCCCAGAACTGTTCGACGCAGAATGGAAATGGGACCTCGCCTTTTTAACAGATGTTTCAGAAATGTTGAACGGCCTTAACTTGCAGCTCCAAGGGAAAACTAATATGTGACATATATTCCCACATAAAAAACATTTGGGGTGAAACTAGCACTGCTTGTGGGACAAGTGCAAAAGCAAGACTTCACTCATCTCCCCGTTACCCAAAGTCTCTCAGCTGAGAAACCAGTGGCCCCATTCCCAGCTGAAAAGTCAGTGGAAGCGCTGGAAATGCTGTTTGACGTGCGATTCCGTGAGCTACATGTCCACGCTAAAGAAATCCGTCTTTTCCAGAACCCCTTCGCTGCCGACATTGACGAAGCCTTGCCTTGTTATCAGTTAGAATCGGCTGAGTTACAGAACTGTGATGTTCTGAAAGACGCATTTAAGCCCAACGGTCTCATTGAGTTCTATGCTGCCCTCCCTAACGAGACATACCCAAACATCAAAAGGCATGCAATGAAGATGTCCACACTTTTTGGCAGCACGTATATCGGTGAACAAACCTTTTCATTCATGAAACTGATGAAAACTCAGATGAGATCAAGACTCACTGATGAACATTTGCATCAGTCTTTGAGACTGGCTGTGACATTGTACATCTCACCACCCAGAAGTAAGCACACAGTTCACACTAATTAATATGCATAAGTAAATATTTAGATTTTGAATAGAACTGAAAAGTAATGATCATTTGTTTGTACGGTGCACAAAATAATAAACTATTAGGAGGCATAATAAATACAATTCAAATCATAAAAAATCTTATCAATTATACTAGTCACTCCTGCCCGTGTAATTTTTTGCCATAAATCAACCCGGCCCCCATTAAAGCAAGGGAAAATGATGTGGCCCTCACAAAAAAAGTTTGGGGACCCCTGGTCTAAGGTGCGTATTCGGGTGTTTTTTTTTTGTTGTATTGTTTTTGTATTTTCTTTTGTATGGTTAGTTCACGTATAGTGTGCTGTTTGTATACATTTTGAGGGATTTTGTTTTCTTTTGTGTTTTCAGAAAAACTGTAATAAATAAAACATAAAAAAACTTCCAACATATCAGACTAAATATATGTTTTCATGAACTTGCCCAGCAATGGATGCTCTGCAGTGAATGGGTGCCGTCAGAATGAGAGTCTGATAAAAACATCAGAATAATCCACACCACTCCAGTCCATCAGTTAATGTCTTGTGAAGAGAAAAGCCGAAACAGATCCAACATTAAGACTTTTTTTAACTGAAATGTTTTGCTTCCAGCAAAAATATGATCCATTATCCATAATAACGCTTCCTCCAGTGAAAAGTGTTCTGGTTTGAATCGGGAGAGAAATCTGCAAATATGTTGACAACAGGAGATGGACTTTTTACTGGAGGAAGCATTATTATGGATTATGAACTCATGTTTTAGCCAAAGCAATGGTTTGAAGATAAAGACGTTTTAATCATGGATTTCTTTCTTACAAACATGCAAATTTAAATTTTTGGGTGAACTACTCCTTAAAAGAACATTGTCATAATGTACAGGTACTCTTTGTGACATTAATGCAACATGACCATTTTCAACCATGAATCAATTTTACATCAAACTCCTGTCAATATCAAAAGAAGTTACTCAAGGGTATTATGACGTTTTGAAGTTATTCTTTTTTCTGGATAAAAAGCCATTTCTTCAGAGTGAAATGTTCTGACATTTCCATGAGTTTTGGATCATTGGATTCAGTGGAAAGACTGAGGTTTATGATTTGAAAGCATTACGCTGAGTTTTCTCCTCGGGCTACGAGCAGATCTGATGTGAAACAGCTTCATAAATGCATTCTGTGTTAATGATGGTCTCATCACATTTTCATTTCTTTCATGGTTTTGCAATAGTTTAGGACAGTTGTTTTTCATCCATCTCCAGCAGCCCTAAAAGTATTTGGACATTAAGCCGCATTAAGCGTCTGAGTGTCACTGCACGCGATGATAAAATGACACTCGTTTTGATATTTTCTAAAGCAATGCCATTCAGACATTTTTAGGCACTTAACATGAAATCAACATGGATTTTCATCATCTTCTTATAGAGACACTTTTAAAACAATAACATCAGTATTTCCTTGAATACCCTGGTTTAATCAAAATACCTAAGATTATTGAAGTAAAATAGGTTATGAACAATGTATCATAATTAAGAGAGTTTTTGCTTATAGAACAAGAAACACACCTGCATACATTTTTGTTTTTGTTTTAAGCACAAACTCTTAATTTTAATACATTTTTCAAGAAAACAAGACGTGATAAAGTGATTTTGCTTCTCGAGTAAATGTATCTTGATATACGAAAGTTTCGATATTTTTACTGGAAAACAATCAAAAATATGTTTTGTAATGAAAGCACACCTAAAAATGAACAAACTGGTAAAGATATTTATAGACATTTAAAAAGAAAAGAAAAAGCTTAATGATAAAAATTACACCACAAAATGACTTTACATTTTTTTAAAATGAAAGTAGAAAAAAAATTCAAATGATTATTAAAAATGACGATTATTAAAAATAGTATCTTAATGTTATGAAAATAACACTGGGTGGGCTTGAAATCTATAAAATATGAATCTAATATGTTCATTAATATTAATACAAATAGTAGATGCATTTTGTAAATACTTTTTCACAATTACATTTTTTTTATTTCATTTTAATTTTGACTTTTAAGTTTTAGTTAACATTTAGCAGACACTTTTATCCAAAGCGACTTACAATTGCATTAAGGTTATACATTTTCATTAGTATGTGTGTTCCCTGGGAATCGAACCCACAACCTTTTGCGCTGCTAACACAGTGCTCTACCACTGAGCCACACAGGAACATAGTTAAGTGACGACGGGGGGCATTTGAAGTGATCACCGCTCAGCATGCACTTACCTGGGTCTTCAACCATCCAAAGCCCTCATCACGACTGATACGCTGGGGTTTGAATTCACTGTCAAGTACAGAACAGGACAATGTAATATTGTTCCAGACACACTGTCCCGTAGTTTCCCTGAACCTTCATCACTCGACATACTCACTCGGCTAAGACCAAAGGATTCCTCGACTGTCTTTGCAACCTCACCGGTAGAATGGTCAGACATCGCCAAAGCCCAACAAGAAGATGCAGCAATCCAAGGACTCGTTGCTGAAGCTCAGTCAACTGCTGCTCCCAATCCCAGTCGTATCCACTGTGTTATGAAGAATGTCTTTCTCTTCAGGGACATATCTCGAGGACAAGAAGGAGCAAAACTTCAACTTGTCATCTCGACTGCTCTGAGAGCTTTATGAACTATGCTCACGACAACCCACATCTCAGCAGGACAAACGAACAATTCGACGTCCCTACATTTTGAAAATAGCTATATAGCTTTCATGAATTTTTTAAGTTTTAATTTTGTTAGTTAAAATATATTTATGTCAGTTCATATTTATTTCAAGTAACAAAAATGTATTTTTTATGGTTTTAGTTGTAGTTTACGGAAGTTCTAAGCGGCCATGCATTATTATAATTTTTCTGTCTTGTTTTCTCGTGATCACGACTTAATTTTCTCGTGATTCGACATAACGAAAGTTGTTTTGTCGTTATCACAACTTAATTTTCTCGTGATCTCGACATAACGAAAGTTGTGGATCTCAACGTAAAAACCATTTTCTCACGACGTAATTGTAGCTATCGCGAGAAAATCCCACACCTTGTGAATGTTTCTGGCGAATATTATGGTGTACGCGCTAGCGGCTGATATCTCCATCATAAAGTTATTAATTTCCTGCAGCAAATATGGACTTTATCTCTGCATTGAGAGAGAGGGGCGTCCCTGAGGAAATTGAATTTGACTACACGTGACTACACGTTCAGGGTCGCTATATTGTCTTCGACGATAAAGTTGCAGACCCGACAGCCTCCTTCTCAAGTGTCGAACACTTATGTGTAAGTCGTCAATCACTGACAGACACAGAGCTATTTCAGTTTGAGTGAGTCCCTGATCAAAGTAAAAGCGAATACGATCATCCATGATGCTGCGATGATGCTGCTTCTATAGCATTTTCTCATGCCGAATACACAGAGAAAATTAAGTCGTGATAACGAGAAAACAACTTTCGTTATGTCGAGATCACGAGAAAATTAAGTCGTGATCACGAGAAAACAAGACAGAAAAATTATAATAATGCATGGCCGCTTAGAACTTCCGTAGTAGTTAACTATAATAACTGGAGTTTCTAATAACTCAATGAAGACTGAATTATTTATCGCACACATGAGTGGGTGTTCTGCTCATCACAGGTGTCTCTTCTGTCCTGTCAGGGAGTTTGTTTTGGACAGACACATCTCCAGAATCAGCAAACATCACCAGGGACAGAGAGATGATGATCCTCAGCGGTCCGTCACAAACACCAGCCAATCCCGGCTCTGCACAATCACACTCATGTGACACGCCCTCTTAGACTCCACTCAGGACATCAAAGTGGCTTTCTCTTGTGATATCAAAAGTGGTATTGCAGCCGCATCAATGTATTACCGGGTGTTTAACCTGGCGAACCAAGTCGTTACAGGCTCAATAAAGCCATGGGTCCAGCAATATCATTCTCAGTTTAAAATAAACCGATAATATGTCCATTTGATTTCATTCTTGCATCGAAGTTACTAACTCCTAAGTCTAGAAGTTGCTGAAATAATGTAATTGGAGCACAAAAGCCCTGGTTACTCCTGCGTCAGATGTTCGGCTGATTTTTTTGAAAGTTTTTTCCAATAAAAGCAGACAACACTTACTCATCCAATGACGCATCTCAAACTATAAATAATGGCTTTTTTTTAAGAAATTGCTGAATTTACAGAACTTACTGGCAATTTTGGTTACCTGTAAGATTGTACATTTGCAAAAGTTATAGTAAACTCGAATAATTGAATTGTACTGTAAAGAAGCAATCCGTGCAAGCTCATACATGCTGTAAATATAGTTTTGCTTTATGCTATGTCACGTAAACATTATGGTAAAATTAGTTTAATTTGAGTTGATTTTTTATGGTTTTAGTTGCAGTTAACTATAATATCTGGAGTTTCTAATAACTCAATGAAGACTGAATTATTTTTCACACACATGAGTGGATGCTCTGCTCATCACAGGTGTCTCTTCTGTGCTGTCAGGGAGTTTGTTTTGGACAGACACATCTCCAGAATCAGCAAACATCACCAGGGACAGAGAGATGATGAGCTCCTCAGCGGTCCGTCACAAACACCAGCCGCTCCGAACGGCTCTGCACAATCACACTCATGTGACACGTTCCAGTCTTAGATCTCCAGCCTCAGTAACACATCAAAGTGGCTTTCTCTTTGATATCAAAACTGCAGCGAGACGCTGAATATCAATGTATTATAGTTTGGCATTGTGTTGAATGTGGGTGGTGAACCAAGTGTTACAGGCTTAAGAGAGCTCAAAAAAAGCCATGGGTCAACAGCAAAAATATCATTCTCAGTTTAAAATATAACCGATAATATGTCCATTTTAACCTTCTTTATAATATTTCATTCTTGCATGGAAGTTACTAGCTGTAAATAAGTCTAGAAGTTGCTGAAATAATATAATTGCCATTAAAGCACAAAAGCAGCCTGGTTACTCCTGCGCTTTAATGGCAGATGTTCGGCTGATTTTTTAGAAAGTTTTTTGAAATTATAACAAAAAAATAAAACAGACAACTACTTACTCATCCAATGACGCATCTCAAACTATAAATAATGTATTGCTTTTTTTACTGTAAAGAAATTGCTGTAAAATTTACAGAAACTTACTGGCAATTTTGGTTACCTGTAAGATTGTACATTTGCAAAAGTTATGTAAATCAATAATTACAATTGTACTGTACAAATACGTCAAGCTCATACATGCTGTAAAATTGTTGTGATGCTGTGTAAACATTTGGTAAAATTATTTAATTTGAGTCTGAGAAGGAATATTTCTTGATATAAAACGGCAAACACTTAATTGATCATAGTAAAGTCACTAAAAACATGACTTTAACTCAAATCGTTGCAGTTTATCGTCAGCTAAAGCACATAACGAAGAGATGGTCAGTGTATCAGTGACTTAAATAAAGCAGCAGAACATCAGTGTTTGTGGCTCATCATTGACTGAAGCACAGGCTGGACCCACAGAACTACATTAAACTAACAGATCTCTCTTGTGCAAAATAATACAGTTCAGGTCAATATTTACTCTCATTATAGATAACAGCTGCTGTTAACAAGCAGAATCACTGAATGAAAGTATCAGTGTGTACTTTTATTTGATGTATATTTTATATTATGTATTTTATTGTCCGTTTTATTGTCCTGGAATTTTGGCTTCTGTCTAAAGAAAATAGATTAAGTACATATTAAAATGAAGTATGGTCTTTACAATAAATGATCTTTTTATTTTGTCTGACTTTTTTGTCTTTTACAAAATAGATTAATATTAAATCAATAAATAAAAGTAAATCAAATAAATTAATATTTTTATTTAGCAAGGATGCATTAAACTGATAAAAAATTGTAAATATATATTTTAAATATTACAAAACATTCATAAACTAATACAAATAATTATTAATTAAATGTTAACTAAAATAAAAATGAAAACAACAAATCAAAATCAAATTTTAAATATTAAACAATAATGAAAATGGTATAAGTATAATGGAAATACATAATAAAATGAACAGCGAATCAGTATATTATTATGATTTCTGAAGATCATGTGACACTGAAGACTGTTATGATGCTGAATTATGATGCTGAAAATACAGCTGCGCATCACAGAAATAAATACAGTTTTAGAATATATTCATATCGAAAACATTGTAATAATATTTCACAATAAAACAGCTTTAACTGTATTTTTGATCAAATTAATGAAGCCTCGGTGAGCAGAAGACACTTTCAAAAATATATACTTTTTAAATCCCGTGACCCCAAATTTAAGAAACTGAATTATTTATCTATTTATCAAAGCATGAAGTCTCCAACATGTGCAGATGATAATAATGCATTAGTGTTAATTAGCATTATTCTGTAATAATGAGGCATGTTGACGACACCCTGCACATGTGTGTGATCTAAGCGCAGTGTGTAGGGGACACAGAAGGGCCTTTAAAACAGCAGGGCTCCGATTGGATTCTGATCCATTATGTATGAAGACGAGCGCGCGAGCTGAAACAGAGCAGCCTTGGGAAATCATTGTGTGCTAGACTGCCATTTCCTCCCTTAAAACCTCACAGCATGCAATTTCAGTGTTTTAAATAGTGATGTACTCAAATCTAGGCTGGACATAATTAATACTAATCACTTGACCTAAAAACACTTCAAAAATAAGTCTGACTGAGAAAAGCCTTTTCAAAGCTCCTGCGGCTCTTCTTTTACATCCATGCATGTTTTGAGGCATAATGCACGTGCGTTATTTCTCCAGAGATCTTTACAGAGAATATTCTGTCCTCACTTTACTTCATTTTTTTGCTTCTATCTCTTTTTGGGTC
Source organism: Schizopygopsis malacanthus (assembly GCA_027474115.1). Classification (NCBI taxonomy): domain Eukaryota; kingdom Metazoa; phylum Chordata; class Actinopteri; order Cypriniformes; family Cyprinidae; genus Schizopygopsis; species Schizopygopsis malacanthus. The sequence continues at coordinate 2,835,806 of CM049880.1, read as the reverse complement.
CTTAATGTGAAGGGCCGAACACAACCGAGGACACTTCAGAGAAAGAAATGCAGACTGAAACACCTCAAAATGACTAAAAATAGAGGTGTTTTCAGACAGGGCTCATGTTTTTGGGATGAAGATGACCTACACCTGAGTCCATGTGCTCGTTTAGATTGAATGAAACAGCAGTTCACATCTGGACAGAAAAAACACATCAGGTGCACAGCTTCATATTCATAACTCAAAAAACACATGGAGTCTGAATCAGGGTTACTTCAGTGTCATATTTTTGTTACCATTTTAAATTTAGCTAATTATATTTGTAATATTACAGTTTTGTATTATTATATTATATTATTATAATATGCTATATCATATTATATATTTTTTTGTATTATATTTTTATATTTACTCTATTAAAGCTTTTGTAATTTTTTTATTTTAATATTACTTTTGAATTTAAATTTGAGTTATTTCAGTTTAAACAAACTGAAAAAGAGAAATGTTGCCTTTTTTAAATTATATAATTTTTATATTCATTATATATATATATATATATATATATATATATATATATTAAAGTTTTATTCTATTTTATATCTATATATATATATACACACACACAGTATATATTACAGTGTTAGTTTGAGTTATTTTAGTTAAACAAACTGAAATTAACATTGGTTTATTGTTGATTTAATAAAAAAAGAAAGCAACATTTTCTTAACTCAAAACTAAAAATTCATAATAAAAAAAATAGTTATACAAATAAAGAGATTAGATTTACCAACAGAAACTCAAAATATTATAAGTTGATTTGTTTTAGTTTTAGTTGCTATAATAACCCGGATCTCAATGATTAATCTGTGTGATATAATTATAATGTATCATAAATATGGATTTGAGAGAGTTTTAATTGAACATGCACCCAAACTGACTCTTGATTGCATTGCTGCTTTTATTGAGAATGATTCATCAGTGCATGTAAATATTAAGAGATTATACTTTCATCTATATGTATGAACTTGACGTTCTCTATCAGTGACGTCATCGATCTGCTGGTCAACTTTTCAGCCTCCGGTCGATTCCTGATGGACATGAATAGCCTTATGGAAGTCAAATGAGATGGAAATGCTGTTTTAATATCATCATCAATATTAAAATTAAAATGAGTTTGAACAATGAAACAAATATCAAAATAAAAACGTAAATTCAATATATATAAAAAAATCAAAATATTAACAAAAACTATAATAGTATATCACTGATGTTAAAAACAACAGTTTGAGACCTTGATAACGATAAAAAGTTACTTTCAAATCAGTAAATTAGAATGTTATTAAATGTTGCAAATCGGGATATTATAATGATTTCTGAAGATCATGTGACACTGAAGACTGGAGTAATGATGCTGAAAATACAGCTGCGCATCACAGAAATAAATTCACATAGAAAACAACTCTTTGAAATTGAATATTTCACTGTTTTTGCTGTATTTTTTGATCAAATAAATGCCTTGGTGAACAATAAGAAGCTTTCACAAATCTTATCGATCCCAAACCTTTGAACATTGAATTAATCACATCATGACCAAAAGCATGCACTAAAACAGTACTTATTTTGTACGTGATTATTTTTGTAGGGTTTCCAGCAGTGTTCCTCATTCAAGGTTCATCTCAGCACTTTCACAGGTGTGTTTGTTCATTCACTAGAAATGATATGTTCTGATTTTGTGCCATTGCACATGACTGCCCTGTTGAAATCCTCACACAGCGTCAGACGGCTCAAACATGAGCGTTAACATGAGATTTACACACAGACGGCGAGTGAGTGAACATCACAACCTGTACAGACATCATTACACACCCCGGTACATCAGTGATGAATCTAGCTGATTAAACGACTGATGTGGGTCACTTTGCGTTTATAGAAACTAGATTGTAAAGTGATGCAAAACCTGAAAGACTAAAGGGTTTTAAAAACACTTCATAGATTAGTAATATCTTTCCTTCTGGAGGAAGTGTTATGAATTATGGACTCATATTTTAGTTAAAACATCTTGATGGATTTGTTTGAGCTTTTGTCTTCTCCAGATGTTAACTGATGGACTGGAGTGGTGTGGATTATTGTGATGTTTTATCAGCTGTTTGGACTCTCATTCTGACGGCACCCATTCACTGCAGAGCATCCATTGCTGAGACACTGATGCAATGCTACATTTATCCAAATCTGATGAAGATACAACCTCTACATCTACATCATTTTGAGCAAATGTTCATTTCTGGTTGAACTACTCCTTTAATAAAAACATACTGTACTTTCAAAGAAGCCTGTCAATGAAGGAGCAAAAAACCAGAAGCAGAGCGTTTAAAGCCAATAAGAGACGAGTCTCCGGAGACGCTCCACTGCTCCTGCTATTGTCAGTGAAGTCAGGTAGCTGTGAGATCAAACCGTGCCCCCCGCCGTGGCCTGTATAAAGTTGAGATTAGTCTTGTTCTTTTGCAATTAGCCCACATTTCACTTTCCCTGTGCTGAGCAATCTAATAAAGCGATGTGCTCCAGCTCAAGCATCTCTCCAGGGCGGGTTACCACTGATCTGCATGCATGAGTGACGGCGCACGCAAACGACATCAGCGAGAGAGAGAGATCGCATCCAGAATACATCTTCATTTCAGCTCATTCAAGCATTAGGATTCTGGAAAGGTACCTGAGCGAGTGCATGTGAGCTACGGCTTATAGACACGCTAATATTCTCCATGCTCAGATTGACAGCACGATTCAAAGGCTTAAATGTACTCACATACATAAACTCTTGTACTGTATATTACTGTATGTGCATAAGTGGTTGAATTAATGTTAAGATAAAAACAGCCAGATTTAAAGTTTAGATGGAAAGTGTATATTTAAGGTGCTGTACACGGAAATTTGATGTAGAAACAATTTTCACTCAGGAATAAATTACACAGTTAATTGAAAGAAAAGCCAATATTAAACGAGCAATTGTGAAGTAGAAAGACTGAAATGGTATTTTCTTGTAAAACATACTCCAACAATCTTTGTTTTATTGAAGCTTAAGTTTATTTTGTACTATTTTCAACCACGCTTATGCAGTTCAATAATTTTACAATACAGATGAAAAAAAAAATCAAACCTATTTTTAATTAATGTGACTTTATTAAGATTTAACACTTTAAATAATGACTGCACAAGGAAAAGCGCACTGTAAAACCTTTTTAGATTTGGAAATAAAACAGATTATTGAGTATGTCTTACAAGAAAATACTATTTCAGTCTTTCTACTTAGAAATGTCACATTTAAATCAATGTGTTACTTGCTGTTTCTTCCATTATTATTTTAAAAATTTAATACCAATTTCTGAGTTAAAATGGTTTCAAAGTAAATTCAATATACTGTATATATTTTTTGTATTTAATCTGTAAAAATATTAAATATATGACTTCCAGGAGTTACACTACTGCTCTTTTACTTTTATTCAGCAAGGACACACTCAATTGATCAAAAAATTAAATTTCAACAATAATAATAATCAGAAATCTTTCTTGAGCATCAAATCAGCATATTAGAATGATTTCTGAAGATCATGTGACACTGAAGACTGGAGAAATTATCCTAAAACTTCACAGAAATAAACTTTACTGTATATTCACATAGAAAACAGTTATTCTAAATTGCACTAATATTTCAGAATATTACGGTTTTTACTCTATTTTTAATCAATGCATGAGCATAAGAGATATTTGTACAGAATGGTAGTGTATTTTGACAAAAAATCACTGAAGAATGTGTTCAACCGCTTTAAAAAAGAGCTTCATATTTCTGCTAATAAACCCTCTGGCCTTAATTTCCATCATTATAGATGTGCCTTCATCCTTCATCCAGACTGAGAGAAGATTGAAATGATTGTCTGTGTTAACTGACACGTGCTTCTCGTAGACATTGAGCTGAACAGAACTAGGAATATCTATTTCTTCTTTAAATGAGAAGTAGAACAGCTGTAATATGAAAATCCAACAACACGACTCCCTCTCAAGTGCAATCTCAGAAGTAAGTAAGTTCAGAGAGGAGTAATCTCATTCTCTCGGCTCCTCGGGCTTTTAATCACAGCTCTGTGTGCTGCGTTTCCATATACTGCTGCCTTGATTGTTTCTGGAGTCAAACTCCGCTTTGACCTGATTTATAAGTGTTTATACCCCCCCAAAAAACAAAAACAGCACTGGCCTCTTAGTTTTCAGGCTGAGATTCTCACGTGATGTTCTCCAGCGAATATGTCAAACTTCATGATGTCCTTCCAGTGCTTTGTTTGATCTTGCTTCTAAAAAAGCAGCTTGTCCTTTCTGGGAAAAAAGAAAAAGAAAGTTTAAAGCACACGCATGTTGTTCCAAACACACTTTTTATTCTTTGGTGCATCTCAGAAGACGACACCGGTGACTACAGACACACTCATGAAACAGCAGTTGTACCACATCTAGCAGGCACTGTATAAAAAGAGGACGTTTTAAGAAAATCAACTTAAATTAGATTTTTAGATGTGTTCGTTCACTAGTAATGGGCAATTCTGAAACACTTCTTTGTGAAGCTTCGAAAGCTTTATGAATCATTCCTTCGAACCAGTGAAAAATCACGTGATTTTAATAAAGGAAGCTTCGCTACGTTTCAGAAATTCGCCGCTCTGTGTCAATCTCTGTCTTATATCTTATATCAGTTTTGGACATTTTAATGCCACAAAACATTTGCAGTTGGTTTGTGAAATGTGTTTTATTGATGTTATTGATTGCATTTACTTCATTTTGACGAGCAGGTGTTACCAGCGAGTGTTTCGTGAGCTTCAAATCAGCGAATCACTTTACCACGTAACTGATTCAGTTTCAAAAGTTTCTCCCGTCACTAAAGAGGAAATGCACTGACATCACTTCCTGTCAGAACACTCCCAATCAGCTGGACTGTGGCAAAAGAGCCTGCTGCAGTAACACAAACCAGAATCAGCTTAAACTAAAGGTTGTTGAACTCGATATAGTGTTCCTTACAACTTACCAGAGATCCAGTGGTCCATGATACTGATGCAGCCAGGAATCGTGTTTCCAGACATTGTGCCTGATTTCAGCGCCGGAGAATGACAACGACTCAAATCTGGTGCATCACATCAACGTCATATTGTCAAGCCCAAACAGTTATATAGTTTTTGTCAGTGTTTATTTAAAGACAACCAGTTATGCATAATATAATATGGTAAATATTGAATTGATGAGTTGTTAATACGATAACAACACAATGTATATATGGTGTGATTTTGCAGCAGAATTAACATATTAACATAAAATGATAACTGCAAATCCATCTTTCCCTGCCTGGAGTCCATTTGTTTCTCTTTTCTTTAGCTTTTGGGAGTCTGTAAAAATATACCTCAAACTTTTCTTGTTAAATGTGTTTGTACAGTCAATCGCAAAGCTCTTTCTCGATTTAGATGTGTTTTGTGTGTTCTGTCACAGCATTCACACTGAAAACTAATGTTTCTCTTCAGTCGTTTTACCACTCGGTGGAACCGCGGTCACTCCAGCTGACGGTGACGTCACGTGCATACCCTCTATTGCTCACTAAAAGCTAAATGCTCATTCAGCCAATAAATGAATCATAAATGATATCCACGTAATATATTCATGTTGCAATGGAAACTCAAAAAACCTTAACATTTTAGCAATGTTGCTCAATTTGAAAATCTTTGTTCAGAACAGTTTAGTTGGTACAATATCATTTTTTTATGGTTTCAAATAAATCACCTTTATACCATTTGTGACTATAAAACTGCTAAATATATTGGCCTAGTTAAACTTTTTTTTTTTTTGCATGTCTGCAAAAAAAGTTTGAATCGCCCTAAAGAAAGGAAGCATCATAAACTCTTGATTTAAACACAGAACGGTCGCTTTGAACCCGAGTCAATTTACACTGATCACAAAGCATCGAGAGCAGAAGTCCAGCGTCAAGCTCCCGCCAAACAGGACCGAGCGTTTGAAGCCGAGACGGTTTTCCAGCTCGACGGGGAGTTCGTCTCGCACAGCCTAAAGTCTGACAGCACGAATGAACTTCAGCGAAGCCAGAAAAAGAGGATGAAAAAGAATAAATGGCACACCTATTAAAATGTGTTGAAGTGGATCCCCACCTAGTTCACTTCCTTTTATCAGAGCTCGGCTTTAATCCTGATTATCATTACATAAACGTTTGATTTGAGCAAAGCCTTTCCACTTCCATCAGGAGTGAGAGTAAGTGAAGCGGTGTTTCATGAGAAACATTCGGCCGAAGGAAACACGCCTCAAGGACAGTGCGTGGGCCATGAGTTATTATTTCCAAAAAGAATAACAGCGGGATAATTTCTCCAGTAAATGAGATGATGTGACCGGCTGCAGGAAAAAGCAGATTATCATTAATAGCACGTCACATCCTTCATTCCCAAGAAATGAGGAGGAAAACCAGCGGCTATGTGATGGAGCACACATTAAATTCCTCTTCCTCCACCGTCTGTGATGGGATCTGCTCAATTCAAAGTAGTTCAGCTGCAGTCAGCGGCTACTAACAAAACACACTTCAGCTACTTAAAGACCCGATCAGCATGAGGTCAGTTTTGTGGCTTCCTGTCAATGTCTGTAGCTTTGGGCTCTATGTTCTAAAATAATTCACAGTATGCTAATATTTACACTTAAGGGACAGTTTATCCAAAAATGATCATTCTGTCATTATTTACTCACTTGACATATCAACTACAAATTAATAATTTAAGTATCATATTATATAAAATAAGTTAACGATAGCTTGTTTTTACAACAATAAGAGTATTTTTGCATGAATAATCATAGTACAAATAAAAAAAATAAAACTCTACAATTATATATGAGAACCTGTCATCTATCTATCTCTCTCTCTCTCTCCATCCATCCATCCATCCATCCATCCATCTCTCTCTCTCTCTCTCTCTCTCTCTATCTATCTATCTATCTATCTATCTATCTATCTATCTATCCATCTATCCATCCATCTCTCTCTCTCTCTATCTATCCATCCATCCATCCATCCATCTCCATCCATCCATCCATCCATCCATCCATCCATCCTCTCTCTCTCTCTCTATCTATCCATCCATCCATCCATCCATCCATCCATCTATCTATCTCTCTCTCTATCTCTCTCTATCTATCTATCCATCCATCCATCCATCCATCCATCCATCCATCTCTCTCTCTCTCTCTCTCTATCTATCTATCCATCCATCCATCCATCCATCCTCTCTCTCTCTCTATCCATCCATCCATCCATCCATCCATCCATCTCTCTCTATCCATCCATCCATCCATCCATCCATCCATCCATCTATCTCTCTATCCATCTATCTATCCATCCATCCATCCATCCATCCATCCATCCATCCATCCATCCATCCATCCATCCATCCATCCCCTCTCTCTCTCTCTCTCTCTCTCTCTCCATCCATCTCTCTCTCTCTCTCTCTCTCTCTCTCTCTCTCTCTCTCTCTCTATCCCTCCCTCTATCTATCTATCCATCCATCCATCCATCTCTCTCTCTCTCTCTCTATCTCTCTCTCTATCCATCCATCCATCCATCCATCCATCCATCCATCCTCTCTCTCTCTCTCTCCATCCCTCTCTCTCTCTCTCCTCCATCCCTCCCTCCATCCATCCATCCATCCATCCATCCATCCCTCTCTCTCTCTCTCTCTCTCTCTCTCTCTCTCTCTCTCTATCTCTCTCTCTCTCTCTCTCTCTCTCTCTCTCTATCTCTCTCTCAATCTATCTATCTATCTTATAAGATTAATAATACAGTATAATATCTGTCATAATAATTTAACAATTATTTCTGTATGTATTTGTATGGTGGGGAACAAAAATGGTCTGTTTTAAAAATGGTAAAACACAACTAAACCTTTAAACTCTATTATAAAACCGAGTTTTCTTGAGCTGTTACACGTACATACAATTAGCCGATGCATGTGCTGGAGTTGAGGAGCAAATATGACAAGATCTCACAAAAGCTATAGTTAAAATAAAAGTTATATTACTTTAGAAAGTCTAAGGCTACATGAAGATTTCCAAGTCATTAAAAACTCAGAGACACAGCTGGTAGCATTATTTCTTAGCTTAAAATGTGTTGTACCAGAAAAACTTTGAGGATGTTGAAGAAAAACTACAATATGCTTGATCACAGCAACTGAGGAAAAACCTGCCAAAGACTTGAAAGGTGACCCAGTGAAAGGAGGAAAGCATTTCAACACAGAGTATAAGAACACAAGCAAGTATGGCCTTCGTGTTGGGTGTATCCAGATGCTCTGGAAGAATGTTTTATGGAGTGATGTGACCAGACCAGAACTTTCTGGACCCATGAATCAGCTAAATGTCTGGTCCAAACAAAAGAGCAAAGCTAATGAGCAGAAGAACCTCATCTCTATGATCAAACATGGAGGAGAACCAGTCTTGTTATGCAGTGTTTTATTGCTATTGTTTTATTTATCTGCTTATGCTTGCTTCAGGGATCAGTTGTAGAATGTTCTTGAGTGGCCTGTTAAGTCTCCAGATTTAGTTCAATCTGAAATTATTTGTGTTGAATTTGAAGAAAGCAGTGGCAATGTGAAAGCCACAGATTTTCAGTAATCTGAAAGCGGTTTCAGTTGAGGAATGGGCCAAGATTGCAGTAGAGAGGTGACACAAGCTTCTACGCACCCTAAGCAGTGTTAATCAGTGGTTTGAAACAATAAAAGACTGCACCAATATTCTGAACAAATGTTTAGAGCTAATCTGATTTTTTTCCATTATTCATCAACTTTACATTTTAGATTGCTCAAATGTGTGTTAATAATTTTCTCTAATAGTGATTTTTTCCATTATTCATCAACTTTACACTTTTAAATAGAATAAGCTCAGATGAGCAAATGTGTGTTAATGAATTTTCTCTCACATACACAATTATACTTTTAAATTAAGCTAACCAGCAGTGAATGATGTGTTCTCTGCTTTATTTTAACCCATACACAAGTGCACACACACCTGGAGCAGAGTGGACACACACACACACACACACACCTAACCAGCAGTGGACACACACACACACACACAATGTGTTCTGGAGCAGTGGGCTTTTAACCCATTCAAGTGCACGGGGAGCAGTTAGGGGGGGTTCGGTGCCTTGGAGCAGTCAAGGGACACACACACACACACACCTGGAGCAGTGGGCGGTCCGGGGAGCAGTCGGGGGTTCGGTGCCTTGCTGCCGGAGCCGTCTCACCTCATCGTCAAACCCACAACCTCGGGTTGCCGGAGTCCAACGCTCTTCAAACCCACAACCTCGGGTTACAAGTCCAACGCTCTACGGCTGCCCCTAATAGAGCCACGGCTGCCCCTAATAGAATGCACTGAACAGGAACTCCGGTCTCCGACGCAGGAGGCGAGAGCTCTACCACTGAGCTACCAGGCTGGATAATTTAATACTTTATAATTTAGTGTACTCTAACAATTTCTTTGTTGAATTGGTTACACACAATTTTGTTCTCTGCAGCAAAATGTCTTGCAGGTCAAGGAGATTGAATATTTTGGTTTCAACTGAACCCCCCCCCACACACACACACACACACACACTTATTTTTTAATTTGATTTAATTTAATTCAACACTCAAACTTTTAGTTTGAGTTATTTCGCATATGAGAAATGTTTAATTTAGCTTAAATAAATATTATTCCAGTTAATATTTAACATTTTTAATTATTTTAATTTATAGTTTCACTTATTCACTTAGTTAACTATACTAACCCTGATATATATACATACATCTTTTTTTTATAAATAACACTTATTCAGGAAGGATGCATTAATTAGATTAATAGTGACTGTAAAGACATTATATTTCCATTTAAAATGATTGTTGTTCTTTTGAATCAGTGAAATAAATAACATTTTACAATTTTACAACAGAACATTTATATTTTAAACAAATAATTATTGTTATTATATTGTAATATGTATTTATATTGTATTTTTCATTTAAAGAAATCTAACTAATTTTCGAGATTATTAATATAAATGTTCAAACCCAAATACACTGATTCAGTAGAATGATTGTAACATACATAGATTGATTGATTAGGACAATTAATGTTTATTCACCTGTGTGCACAAAACAACATTAAATGAGGGATGCACTTCTACACTGTTAGTTGTGGAAAAAACATCAATGGTGCTAGTTTTATTGTAAAATGAAGTTAGGTTAGTAGTCACTACCTGTTTTCCCTCCCCATCCCTGCTTCTCTGTCCTGCTCATATCATGGCCAAACACACCGGGGAGATTTGCTCGTCTCTGCCACTGAGGGATGCATTCGTTGCCTACAGTATGTGAAGCTTTTGGCTGCAAGAACATACAGAGTGCTCGGGCCAAAGGCTAGAAAGCCCATATGGTGCTCAGCACCCAGACAGAGGCTTCACAGCGCTCTCAGCCTAATGCAAATCCTCAGCGCTTATCAGAGAGAGTGGGACTATTAGCGGTGATTGGGGTTTATGTGCTGTGTGTTTTATCTGTACAGACAGCACAACATGTCCCGTTCCACTTCAGCTTCTGCCGAAGCACTTCAGTGGCTTCCCGCTTCTTCACGCTTGCTGTCCATTTGCAGCTTCACGTTCAGCTCTCACCGGCCCAATTCTGTGCCCTGCTGGAGCTTTGCTCAGAAAAACAGCAGTTACGTGACCTGACCGAGTCTCCGGTCTGTGGGGAAATGAACGGTGTTTCTAACAGATTCACTGAAATCTTTGCTTTAAAGATGAAGTGTGTAATTTCTCAGGGTTATTACCTAAAACCATAAAGAACATGGTAACACTTTACAGTAAGGTTCTATTTGTTAACATGATATGCATATGAACTAACAATGAAAAATTCTGCTGAAGCATTAGTTGATGTTCATTTCAAATAATACATTTACTTATACAGTATGTTATTAAAATCAAAAGTTGTATATGTTAATATTATTTAATGGACCTTATCTAACATGAACTAACAATGAATAGTGTATATTTAATAACTAATATTAGCAAAGATACAAAAGAAAATAAAAATACTGTAGAAATAGAATTGATCATTATTGGTAAATGCATTAATGGTAACTAATGGGACTTTATTGTAAAGTGTTATTGAAAGCATTTTTTGTTTCTTGAAATAAAATAAACGGTAACTGCAATAAAATATTAACACTTAAACTTACTTTATTTCAGCTAATTGCCAAGGAAATATTTATCTCATTTAGTTTAACTTTGTGTACTAAAATAACTAAAGCTGAATTAAAAATAATTTGTAAAACTACAGACATATTAAAAAAAAAAAACACAACAAAATTACTAAAAATGTAAAGTAAAATGTAAACAGAAAATATAAAAATATATTCAAACTATTAATACAAAAATTATAATTATTATTAATAAAACTATAATTATATAATTGTGACCCTCTCGTTGAAATCCAGACTAAAGTCTCAAAATGTAATTATGAGAAAACAAGGATCAAAGTTTGATTTTTACCATTAATGTCACTATCATTTCAAACTCTGACACAACCTTACTCAGTCAATATTAAATACATAAAGGTTACATTTTCAGAGAATGTTCTTTACCATATGAATGATGATTAGAAAAAAGCAAATCACAAAAAAACGACTTTAGCTGGGTTTTCACAGAGAGGGTCACAATTATTAACACATATGAGTATTATGTTGTTGATTGCATATTAAGCTTGGAAACAAGAAAGGCCTGTATGATATCTTTGCTTTTCCACTGGTTGGGGTCAGCATTAACTAGTTGACATTTAAAGAAACTTTGTTTATGAACATTTTTAGTTTGATCATGACGTCTCCATACAAATGCAATGCTTTTGACCAGGTGAAGTTATTATGTCTCGATTTTATATTTCGCATTGCAAAGTACAACTCATCTTGTAATTCAGAAAACCAAGAACACTTCCAGGTCATATTTCACTACAAGAAGTGTGGATAATCACTGTATATTTGTGCTTGTCTAGTTGGATAAACGACACTTTAACTAGAAATCAGTTAAGTAGTTTACTGGGTGCTCAAAGAAACTTAGTTTATGAACCTACATTTTTAGTTTGAACATGAAGTCTCCATCCAACACTCATAAAAAAGGTAAAAGTTGTCACTGGGGCAGTACCTTTTCAAAAGGTACACTTTTGAACAAATATGTATCTTTAAGGTACCAATATGGACCCTTTAGGTACAAAGTCATGCCTTTTGAAATGGTGCTGCCCCAGTGACAGCTATTGTATGTTATTTATGAGAGTGAAATGCAATGCTTTTGACTGGGTCAAATGCACAGATCATAAATGCATGTTCAAAATAACATTGATTTTGCATTTGCTGAAGAAACTTCAGGTAGATCATGTAATCTCAGAAAACCTATCAAGATCACTTCTGGGTCATATTTCACTAGAAAGCCAAAATAAATTAATAATCTTAAAAATATAAGTCCCGAAACTGTGTTTTCACAGTGATGCCATTGAAAACATTTTTGGTCTCCAAATAACCTTTTAGTGAACAGTTCTCAAAATAACATTTTTTTATTAGTGTGAAGAACATTTAATATTAATATAGTGCATCCCTAAAATAAATATATTAGAAAACAAGATTCATATTAAGAAAGGCTGAAAACGTCTTTGTTACAGGCATCACCAAAGGTTCTGGAAGTTTAGGGAAGCTCGATTTAAAGCATCTCCGAAAACCGTGAAGTGCCCTGTTTCCATGGGAACTGCAAAGCAATCGAGATGAGGTTACCCACCTGACATTAGTGAGATCCCACGGCACCATCGCAGTCTGTAGGCAGGGACTGTAAACCTTATGACTCCTAAAACAAAGACTAACAAATACGCAACACATCAGATCAAACAGGACGACTGCAGTGGGACTAATAACTGATCAGTGGTGAAACACGCTTGTGATTCCACATGATGGCCATTAATGTTGCACTAATGCATTCGTGGTGAATGTTTGTTATATTGGGGATATTTTTTGACAAATGTCCAACTGTATTATGCACCAACCTATTCCAATTCAATACAGGCAAACCTTTCCCTTCTGTGGAGGCTCTTCTGACATCAGTGTGTATTCGCAGGGCATTCGGTGAGGAACAAGTGAGCTGTGAAAGTCCACCGCTGTGAATCTATTACTATTGTTACATTCACTACAGAATTATTGATTAACTGCCTTCCAAAACAATTAAAACCTTGAAGAGAGTAAACCTACCCTTTTCTCGTTGGGTGAATCTTCTAAAAACACTTCCAGGTCACATCTCATCTCCGAATCTTCATTTTCAGAGGCACAGATCCATCCTCTATTCTCCTCGTGCGGTTTACCTAATTTGCCGTGAGTCTGATTTCACAGTCACTGTTGCGTGGCAGGACGTTTCCACCTGACGTTGAGATTATTATCTTGGGTGTCAGACGAGGCATTTCAAAAGGAAACTTCAATTGGATTCTTGGCACACAGTCACTGTCACACACAAAACAAACTCAAAACAGTATTTAATTTGTATGGTAATACATGAATTCAATTTGAATAATGTGGAGGGGATCGAATGGGTGTGTATTATGATAAAAAAATACGGTAAAAACAATTGAGGATTACTGGAGACAGACACCGCACAAGGAAAGTCATCTTACATTCATGTGTGCAGTGTGAGCTGCATATAACGAAGAAAAGACATAAATTATTTTGATAATTTAGTAACTGAACAGTGGAAAATGTATAATATACATATTTTATATATGTGGTTTCACACATATACACACATACATATATACACACACACACACACACACACACACACACATATATATATATATACACACACACACACACACACACACACACACACACACACACACACACACACACACACACACACACACACATATATATATACACACACACACACACACACACACACATATATATATACACACACACACACACACACATATATATATATATACACACACACACACACACATATATATATATATACACACACACACACACACACACATATATATATACACACACACACACACACATATATATATACACACACACACACACACATATATATATATACACACACACACACACACACATATATATATACACACACACACACACACACACACACATATATATAAATAAACACACACATATATATATAAACACACACACATATATATATATACACACACACACACACACACACATATATATATATATACAAACACACACACACACACACACATATATATACACACACACACATATATACACACACACACACACATATATATATACACACACACACACACACACATATATATATACACACACACACACACACACATATATATAGACACACACAAACATATATACATATATATATATATATATATATATATACAGTGCTCAGCGTAAATGAGTACACCCCCTTTGAAAAGTAACATTTTAAACAATATCTCAATGAACACAAAAACATTTTCCAAACTGTTGACAACACTAAGTTTTATATAACATCTGTTTAACTTATAACATGAAAGTAAGGTTATATATATATATATATATTGTGAGGGAAAAAATGGTTTGATCCCCTGCTGACGTTTGCCCACTGACAAATAAATTAGTAGTCTATCATTTTAATGGTAGGTTTATTTGAACAGTGAAAGAAAGAATAACAACAACAAAATCCAGAAAAACTAATTTCAAAATTGCTTATCATTTTAATGAGTGGAATAAGTATTTGATCCCCTATCAATCAGCAAGATGTCTGGCTCTCAGGTGTCTTTAATACAGGTAAGGAGCTGAGATTAGGAGCACTCTCTTAAAGGGAGTCTCAGCTTGTTACCTGTATAAAAGACACCTGTCCACAGAAGCAATCAATCAATCAATCAATCAATCAATCAATCAATCAATCAATCAATCAGAGTCCAAACTCTCCACCATGACCGAGACCAAACAGCTGTCCAAGGATGTCAGGGACAAGCACATGTACAGCCTGTCTGAAGTGTGCCAGTGATTCAGAGGAGAACTGGGTGAAAGTGTTGTGGTCAGACTCAACTCGCCGTGTTTGGAGGAGGAGGAATGCTGCCTATGACCCCAAGAACACCATCCCGTTTATTACATTTTTGTTTGCATTGGAACAACACAAATAAACAGAGAAGAAAAGTCAAATCTGATACAATTCCACACAGAACCCCACAAAATGCACTGGACAAAATGATTGGCACCCTTATCTTAATATTTGGTAGCACCTCCTTTGGAAAGAATAACTGAAATCAATCGCTTCCTGGAACCATGAATGAGTTTCTTACACCTCTCTACTGTAATTTTGGACCACTCTTCTTTTGCAAACTCCTCCAGGTCATTCAGATTTGAGGGATGCCTTCTCCCAACTGGAGATCTCTCCACGGTGTTATATGGGATTCAGATCTGGACTCATTGCTGGTCATTTCAGAACTCTCCAGGGCTTTGTTTGTAACCATTTCTGAGTGTTTTTTGAGAGGTTGAGTCAAATTTTCTTCATTTTAACTGGTTGTAAGTGTGATTACTATATTGCCCACACCTGTTAGACACAGGTGTGTCTAAATACAAATGACAGGAGAATCACATGCTTAAAAAGCTATTATTTCTTACAATTTTGACAAGGTGCCAATGATTTAGTCCAGTCCGTTTTTGAGTCCTGTGTGAAATTTTATTACGTTTGACTTTTCTTCTCTGTTTTTTTGTGTTGATGCAGTGCAAACAAAGACAATAAGCATGTGAAAACCAAAACATTTGCAATTGAAACAATGTTCAGTGTTCTGACAGAATTGCAAGGGTGGCGATATTTTCATTCGTGGCATGTATATGTATATATATATATATATAGGTATTTTTTCACCCCAAAATCAAAAATAAATTGTTTTTTGAAATTATGGATTATGATGAATTAAACAAACAGTTCATCCAAAAATGAAAATTTGTCGACAATTAACTAGTAGATTATCCGACAATTATCGACAATTATCCAGTAGATGAGTTGTTGTTTTTTTCATCATATTTAGAGAAGTGTAGCATTCCATCCCTTGCTGAGCAATGGATCCTCTGCAGTGAATGGGTGCCGTCAGATTGAGAGTCCAAACAGCTGATAAAAACAATCCACAAGTAATCCACATAAATTATCATCTTGAGTAGACAAAAGCTGCATGTTTGTAAGAAACAAATCCATCTTTAAGACATTCTTAACTTTAAATCATTGCTTCTGACTCGCACACGGACTTCTGTGCAGATTTCTCTCCTGATTCAGAGCAGATCACGGATTTATATTTCTGTCAGAAGCAACAGTTTGAAGTAAAAAATGTTTTAATGTTGGATTTGTTTCTTACAAACACACAGCTTTTGGTTTCACAAGATGTTAACCGATGGACTGGAGTGGTGTGGATTATTGTGATGTTTTTATCAGCTGTTTGGACTCTCATTCTGACGGCACCCATTCAAGGATCCATTGCTGAGCAAGTGATGCAATGCTACATTTCTCCAAATCTGTTCCTATCTTGGCCTGAGGGTGAGCACATTGAACATTTCTGGGTGAACTATTCCTTTAACTCGCCTTGTAGACACTGATTTGATCCATCTGAAGAAACACTCCCTGGTGAAAGAGAATCATTTCACTGCATCAACTCTATGGTGTTGAGCCAAACATACAGAGTCAAGCCCAGCAAACAAGCAGTCAGAAAGCTAATTAAAGGTCTGACGTGTGAGGCGGCTCGCGGCTGGTAATCCTGCTCACTTCTGTGTATCAGCGTCAAACACTGCAGGAAATCTGGACTTTGCAAAGGTCAGTCGTGTCCAGCAGTGAAATACTACAGTAATTGCAATGTATATTTATACAGTTACAGCAAATGCCTTCACTAGTATAGTCTGCCATAGTCAGATTCCCAAAAATGCAGCAAAAAAATTGGTTAAAAACACGTGTTAACTCAGGTCATTTTCTGGATAAATTACACTTCCTTTAAATCAATTTTAAATTTTAAATCAAATCAAATTTAAATTTCATTTTAAATCAATTTCTATATCATTTTAAAAAAAAACTGATTACTTCACTTTTTATTGATAAATTACTATATAAATAAACTTGCCTTGCCTTGCCTTGCCTTCCTGTTACTCATAAATATTAATTTAAAATGGTTCCCGAGGTTTATTTTGATGCTTATTCTTATTGTGACAAAATCACAGGCAACTGTACTGTAGCTTTAATAAATGACAAACACACAGAACCATTTAAAGTCTCATTAATCTGTATTTATGATCGCTCAAGTAAAGAAAATAACTCAAATGAAGTAAATCAAGCTGCTTTGATTCTGACATCAGCTCGGGCTCTTTTCTGCAGATTTTCTCGGATATCTTCTCTGTGATTCGAACAAACTGTGTTCATCACGCTGACGCAGAGATACCGAAGCCACATAACATCAGATGAGACTTTCATGTTTAACCTGCGTTCAACTAAACCTCCCTGTAAACTGTCTGTTTGGCCTGTTTCTGCTTAATGCATGCTATTTCAGTCTTTAGATACCCATAAAAACAACATGGATTATAACCCGGCTATGACAAACATGACACCTGAGGATATTAGGAAGGGGTAAGATGTGTCATCTAACAAACCACATAATGTTTGTCATAATACATTCAGAAGGAATCCATTATAAGCAGCTGTCTGTGAATGAGGGATGCCTGAGGAATGTGATAAGCATTTATTATGCTAAACATTCCTTTCATGTCAAAATTAATGTTCTGCGTGAAAGTAAAATTAATTTGATGTCAAAGCAAATTTATCCAAGTCTAACAATAAATAACAGACTACTGGTAAACCGTGTCAATTCCATATATAGTGATTCACTTTCTCAATAAATGTATATGCTGCAACACAAATACAAATGCTGTATATAAATAGAGGATCTATTATCTTTACAGAGAGAGAAAGAGAAAGACTACATCGCTCTCTGGTGGACATTTGGCAAATTATACAGAGCTGTTGAGTTGCTGGATGTTGAATTAATTCTAGTTGTAAGAATTACTAGCTGGTCATTTTTCAATAACAATTCACAGTGCCTGCACTTCCATTTGTGAGTCCCCTAGATGTCATTTATATGCACATTAAAAAGCAGAGTATATATGCACAGTATAAAGAGAATTCAGGCAAATGGAGATATTTGGTCTTTAAGATGACTGGCCCCACTGACCAACAATTGACCATCTGACAAATTAATATCCATGCAGCCAAAACCTTTACCTACGAAGCAACTAAAGTATTTGGTACTCAACGTACTACTGAAAGAATAGTTAAGCCAAAGATGGAAATACTGCCATTTACTTCGATTTAAGTGGTTTCAAACCTGTACGACTTTTGTCCCTTTGTGGAACATAAATGATGGTGTTAAGCATAACAACAACCTCTCTTTCATTGCACCGTTTTCATAACCTTTCAATGTTCTGCTTCTTCAGTGTGCCGCTGTCCACGGTGCTGAATCTGAAATGGCCAGATAAGACAGCTGTCAATCATTTTACATTCACTGACACCTTACATTGCATCAAGTTATCTTAGCATCTTAGCAGTTTATCAAACCATGATAAAATCACTACCAACTCAATTATTAAAATCATGAAAAATGATGAGCTATGTAAAGTGTGCAATAGTTAGAAGTGGCTACTAAATTAAAAGTTTTATTGAACAGAAAATACAACAAAAACATATCAGAGACATTGAAACTAGTTAAATTCACACATGCAATCAAAGAAATTAAATGTTACATCTAAAAAAAAAAAAAATTCTACAAATAATTGCTTCTATCTTCTACAACTTGATTTTACTAACCAATAATTTAATAAAAAAATTAGGTGAAAGTGCAACTTTTTTGCGTAAAATAAACTGCATCCATTTTTGTACTATTTGTATATTGCATTTTTTTTTTTTTGATATTGGATACAGTAGTTGATTTTCTTTGAGTGCATGTGTGAATTTCACCAGAAGCATGTGAATTGAAATGCGCTCGGTTGTCGACATCTGCTGTCAGGAGCTTCACCGAGGAGCACCACCACCACCATCATCCTCCTCCTCATCATCATCTTCCCCACCCCCCAACCTCTCCCTGCGGGAACGACAATATCCAGCGCTTAACATTCCCAATTTGGAATTGCAAATCCTCGCCAAAGGACTCAGTTTCAGGGGCATAAACCACATTCTTTCTTTAGTGGCACCAGAAACGCGTCTCACGCTCGCGTTGTCGTACAGGAGGTATGGCGGCTAATCAGACGCTTTGTGAATCCGCTACAGTCAGATTTTCAATGCATGCGTTTGATGTAATTGTAATACGATCATTTAAGCATAATACCGATCTTTAATAGGCATTCACACGATGCATTGTGCGCGCGTACGTTGCACACACAGCCTAATCAAATCGCAGGCGTTGCTGTAAACAGGATTAAGCGATGAAATTCAATTTCAAAATGCATGACGGAATGGACAGACTGATTTGAAAGCGCTGGTTGCATTGGTGCGCGTTTGTAATTACTGGATGCTGAAGAGTCTGGGGAGAGTTTGAGGTGGTCCACACCCTGTCATTGTTCCAGCCATGTCCCCTCCAGCATCCGCAGCGACAGCCAGTGAGAGCAGCACCACCACGGTGTTCGAGGAAGACCCAGACGGCACTAGAGAGGAGGTACTCAATTACTGATGCCGTTTTCATTTTACAGTCATGACGATGCATGACTGGCGCGTGATAATAGTGAGAAAAAATGTTAACATTAGAATCGATGTTCACAACATGGAAGCATGCATGTATATGTGCACATCACTGCGTGGAAATGCATGAGCAGAGATTGGCGGACAGTTCGACCAGTCTTTGTTATTGTAAGCAGAAGAGGTAAAATCCATGATACCATATAATAAATGACAACCAGCATGACACCTAAAGTCAAATCAAATATGAACAATGCTGATAATCAAGTGATGATATACTGGTCAGGCCAATATTTGGTCATGCTTATTTGGCAGATTACTGTTGGTGCAGTACTGCAGACTAAACCAGCCTAAGATGGTATGCTGGCCTTAAAGCATGAAATGCATGCAAAAAAGCTTTTAGAATCAGCTAATTCCATGCTGGGAGAGTAGTTTATAGGCTTGCTTCAACAAGGTTCTGTCAGGTTCAAAATCTACAAACAGCTTTGTATATGGATAATGACCATTTTCAATCTCTTTTATGGAATTGTGTAGTATTTAATGAAAATTGTTGTAAATATTGTTCAAATTAAGTATTTAATTTCAAAACATGACATTGAATTCGAACACCAAACTAATTTACATGAATAAAAATAAAATAATAGGGAGGCCTACAGTCCAGAATCCAATGAGAGGTACAAAATCAACATGACATCGAATCACCAAACTAATTTACATGAATAAAAATAAAATAATAGGGAGGCCTACAGTCCAGAATCCAATGAGAGGAACATCAAATATACAGTTAGTGAAAAAAAGTGTTCAAAAAGTTAAATTAAAAGAAATGTATAGTTTAAAATGAGCTCAATATGTTTATCTAAAAATAAATAAATCTGAACAACAAACTAATTTAGATTCAAACAAGAAAAGTTCAAGATTCAATGAAATACCAAAAAGACAGATGTACAAAAAAAAGACAAAATGTACAGAAGACACACTGTATTGCCAAAAGTATTGGGTCACCCCCTTCTAATGAAAGGTTTGACTACTTTAGTCATTTACATGAGTACAAATCTGAATGTTTAAGCATATAATGATATTCTAGGGAATTGTGTGCCTCTAATTTGGACAGGAGCCTTTTCTATTCTAACATGACAGTGTCTCTGTGTATAAGACAAGAATCAAAGAGAAACGATGATTCAGTCAGTGTGGAAGAACTTGACTGGTCTAATCCCAGCTGAACACCTCTGGTGTGACTTTAAATGAGACAAAAACTCATCACCAAACACCAATGACTTATGGGTACAGTCATTTCATACACTTCAAAACTGTTGCAACAGAGGTGGAAATACAATTTTAAGTACATTAATTTCTTTGTTACCACAGTTTGGAAGTGACTTTTTCTCTTCTAATGAAGGGGTGTCCCAGTACTTTTGTCCATATAATGAATGCACAAGTCATTGGTGTTTGGTGAAGAGTTTTTGAATTTATGAGAGAAATGAGTTAAATCCCATTCATTAAAAAAAGGAGCTTAATTTTACTGGTCATCTTCAGCGCACGCAGCTCAAAACAGAAATGCAGAACATAAATAACTATGACATATATTCTACATAACGTTATAATAAGAGCACTAATTAAATGTTTTGCTGACGTTTAATGTTAACTATCTTTTAATAAAAAAAATAAACATTATTTACCCCGTTTGTATCTGGGAGGCGTCCGTTACACATTTTCCCTGTTTGTTAAAGTCAGTAATAATTACTGTCGAATGTCTGACTTGACTCTTGGTAATGTATTTTGCCCCGCCCCCAAACATATGATTCGACTATCAGTCAAATATTGGCGAGATTCTACAATTATGAAAATCCTTAGCCGAGGACATCCCTACTCTAGATACGGAAACATTTAGATATATATTAGCTATATGTGCTGCACTATGATGATGATGAGATGCTGCATGAATATAAACCAGTAAAGGAATACATTTGTGCAAATTCATCACCTTGATTTCAAACAACAACATGCATGACACTGCATTTGCATAATTCCCTGTACTCACCGTTTCCATGTGCTTTTGAACTCATCTGCATTCTCTTTGTTCTCTTTTGTGGTTGACGAGCAGCAGGGGCCTGTGAAACAGTCACTGAGCAAGTCCATGTGCAGAGAGGTGTTCTGGAAATGCCTGCTGCTGTCCATGCTCATGTACGGCTGCATGGGAGCCATGGTGTGGTGCCACGTCACCAAGGTCACCCGCTTGACCTTTGACAGTGCCTACAAAGGGAAGTCCATGATGTATCATGACAGTCCCTGCTCCGATGGCTACATCTACATCCCCCTGGCTTTCCTCATCATGCTTTATGTCGTTTACCTGGTGGAGTGCTGGCACTGCCATGCCAGAAATGAGCTTCAGTATAAAGTAGATGTGGAGGGGATTTACGAAAAAGTCCAGAGGATGCAGCAGGCCAAGCCTTGCATCTGGTGGAAGGCATTTAGCTACCACTATGTGCGGCGGACACGGCAAGTCACAAGGTACCGCAACGGAGATGCGTACACAACCACGCAGGTGTATCACGAGAGGGTGAACACGCATGTAGCCGAGGCAGAGTTAGACTACGGCCACTGTGGAGTTAAGGATGTCTCCAAACAGCTCGTCGGTCTGGAGAAGTCAGCCATCACCAAACTGAGGTTCACTAAGTGCTTTAGCTTCGCCAATGTGGAGTCCGAAAACTCCTATTTGACCCAACGGGCAAGGTTCTTCACCGACAACGAAGGACTAGATGATTATATGGAGGCTCGGGAGGGGATGCACCTGAAAAACGTAGACTTCAAAGAGTACATGATTGCCTTCTCCGACCCCGACCACCACCCTTGGTACATCTCCAACTACGTCTTCTGGACAGCGGCCTTTCTTACCTTATCCTGGCCGTTACGGGTGCTGACCGAGTACCGCACAGCCTACGTCCATTACCGTGTGGAAAAGCTCTTTGGTGCCGACTACATCCCTGTGACTCCCTGCGATGAGAGACCTAACTGTAGACGCATCCCAAGGGTCAACACTATTGACAGCACAGAACTGGAGTGGCACATTCGCTCCAACCAGCAGCTGGTGCCCAGCTACTCGGAGGCGGGTCTGATGGACCTGGCGCAACATTCAGGAGGCGTCAGACAAAACTGTGAACGTTGCCATCGCACCATCAGCAGCTCCTCCGTGTTCTCCCGCAGCGCCCTAAGCATCTGCAACGGCAGTCCACGGATCCCCTTCAGCGGGAGTCGCTTCTCCTTGGGAAGACTGTACGGCTCCCGCCGCAGTTGCTTCTGGAGAAGCGGGAGCGGCAGTCTGGACGAACCCGAGAGCCCCAGCGAGAACACGCGATGCCTGTCCGGACGGATCAATGTTGACGAGGAAGACCCACCACCCTACCAGGATGCGCTGTATTTCCCGGTGCTTATCGTCCATTGCAGTGAGAGTTGCCCCAATCATCGCTCCTTCCATAGGAATGGCTCATGCGTGGAGACGTCATTATGATGGACCTCTGTCCACCGAAAGAAGATCAAAAGACTTGAGTCTTTCCAATAATGCAGAAAAATCTCAATACCAGATGTGTCCTGTTACTCAGGAATCATTTTTGGCCCACAACACTGTACGCTTACAACAATGTATGGAGCAATTGGGAAATAACTCCAGTAATACATATTTATAGCAATAATGCAAACAAAGCATTGGAGTTCTTGGTGCAAGTAATCATTTTAAATAACTTGTGCTCCAGGACAGTAAAAACGGGCTGATTTTGTTCACATGTTCTTGACAGCTATAAAGAACAAAGGCCACAAAGCAAAAACCTGGTCGTTTTTCTACAAGTATGACCATTTTCACCTTTATGGACCTTCTTAAGTCTTGCACTTGAAGTTACATCAGTCAAAACATCTGTAAAAGAATGTTACTTTGTTTCTCTCGTGTAGTGGATTCCATTGGCCATGAAATGTACGGTTTACATTCATGTAAGAACACTCATATATGCAAGAAAAATATAATGGGTTATTTGTACTTTTATTGTGATTTAACTGTATCAGTCAGAACTATATACAATTATGAACTATTATGGCGATGTTTGCAACACTATCTCAAACCACTTAGGAAACCATAAAACACATTTCAGGCTATGCAACTATTAACCTCTGGTATGTTACGCCTTTAAAACGTATATACAATTTACAATGGAATGTATGACTGTTAAAGCTTTTCTTTTCATCGCTTGTATGTAGTGTACAGACTATCCAACAAGGACTTCATTATTTAGTGAAGACAGAGACAAACAGACTTGACTATTAGTGAATGTTTAAGGGTTTAATAGCTGTCGGCTGCTCTTGTACATAGCCAGAAATTGCAGTGGATCAGAGTAATTGAAAACGATCAAGTAAACACAGTATAAGCGAGGAAATATACGTTTTTTTATGCAGCTGTACATTCATTTCTTGATTAGTTAATATTGTTTTGCATTAACCATAACAAAGGTGCAGCCTCATGAAAGCTCCATTCAAAGTGGTTTTACATCACCAATGACACCTGAATGCTGATAAGAAGTATTGACTCAACAATGGCCTAGAGCTTCCCAAATACTTAATTTTTAATCTCGTTCATACAGTCGATCCAGATATATCTCTGGTCTGTTACCTGTTGTGTCTAAAGTTTGCAAAAGCATTTTCAACATTGTGTCATATCACTTTTATATTATAATGTATACCATATCATGAAAAAGTAAAAACCCCATCACTCTGCTGCCTTCATGTACAACACATTAAACATTGTTATGTTAAAGGGATATAAAATCACTGAATAAACTGGTTGTGGATTCACATAAATGAGTAACCACTGTGTAAATGTGACTTGCCAGATAAAAAGAACAAACGTCATGCCAAGTTACACTTACAGTATGTCATTCCTGTTCTGTTTATGTTGTAATTCAAGGAAGTATTCATATAAAAGAGTTTATAAAAGAGCTCTGGTCATACTTTAATTTCGATTACTTACAAAATGACAAGAAAACAAACAGATAAGATCTTTATAAGATAAATACAGAGCATTAAAAACAGCTTCATTTTATTCATTGTTTAAAATGTTAACCTTATCAAACTGATTTAATTTGATGAATGTTTTAGAGATAAAACCAACAAACCAAAACAAAATACATCCAAGATTTTTATCAAATAACTATTGATATTACTTACAAATATTGCTGTTGATTTATGCCAAAATGATTTCACTTCCTGGAGGAATAAAGTTAATAAGGCAGTGTGTAGTTTTGAGAACACACTTTTAAATTTCAACATAGAATGTGTCACATACAATATCATCACAGGTAATTGTACTGCATAAGCAGAACTGGCCTATATATAAGTATCATGCTGTCTAACTGCAGATAACTAAATTAAGCAGTAATAATAAGCAGTTGTTTTAGATGGCTCCACACACAGATGACAGAAGACTTGGTGAGTTTCTGATTAAACTCTACATGTGTTTGAAGATCCTGTTTGGCTTTACACTCATGGTTTGTGTCTAATTCAAAAAACAGTTATAAAGCAAGAATAACTGGTTTTGAATGGCACACAGAAAGCAAGTTAGAGGCAGCCTATTGAAACTTATGTTTGGACACAGACGGTTCAGTGATCTCAAATAATCTCCTGAATGTTTGATCGATGCTGACACAGTAAAGTCTAATGCTTTTGTTATCAGTCATGTCCCACCCCAAGTGCACACACAGAGATGAGGAAGAGCCTGCTACTGTTTATTACTACAAGAAGCTCAACAAAACACGGGTAATCATTTACAACACTCGTCAGAATAAAGTAAAGGTGCGAAACCAAAGATTCAGACACTATAGTTTCCAAAGTCGGACATCGCTTATGATTGTCAAGGGTGTAGAATTTGTGTAGAACCAGCGACTAATTATTAATGCACAACAAACACTTCTAAAAGGACCCCATAGTAGCCTATTATCATGTTTTTAGAAATTTAACATGATAATTTAAGTACCATGGAGTTTGAAGTAGGCTTACTGACGTTAGGCTTCTACTCTCCTCAAGATGATTTCAGAAAAGTTACACTTCTATTAGAATATTTTAAATATTGTTTATATATATATATATATATATATATATATATATATATATATAATATTGGCTATAATACTATAATATCGGCTATATAGGCTACACAACATGTTTAAGAGTTTTTAACTCTGATTTCAGAAAAGAGCACTTCTATTAATATATTTTAAAGATGTTTATATATATATATCATATCGGCTATAATACTATAATATATCATATCGGCTATATAGGCTACACAACACGATTAAGAGTTCTTAACTCTGATTTCAGAAAAGTTACACTTTTATTAGTATATTTCAAATATTGTTTTATATATATATATAATATCGGCTATAATACTTTTAATATATAATATATCATATCGGCTATATAGGCTACACAACAAATATTGTTTATATATATATATATAATACGCTATAATACTTTTAATATATAATATATCATATTAAGAGTTCTTAACTCTGATTTCAGAAAAGTTACACTTTTATTAGTATATTTCAAATATTGTTTATATATATATATATAATATCGGCTATAATACTTTTAATATATAATATATCATATCGGCTATATAGGCTACACAACACGATTAAGAGTTCTTAACTCTGATTTCAGAAAAGTTACACTTTTATTAGTATATTTCAAATATTGTTTATATATATATATAATATCGGCTATAATACTTTTAATATATAATATATCATATCGGCTATATAGGCTACACAACACGATTAAGAGTTCTTAACTCTGATTTCAGAAAAGTTACACTTCTATTAGTATATTTTAAACATTGTTATATATATATATATATATATATAATATCGGCTATATAGGCTACACAACACGATTAAGAGTTTTTAACTAGCTTGAGGCTAGTTCTGTTGGGTGGCCTGAATCTTGGCATGTGGAAACGTTCGTTAAATGATCTGTGATATTTGGATATATAACTTAAGTCTAGCTGAATTGTTAACAAGTTACAGTAGTTACCCAACTTTATGTCAGACTGTGTCTCTCCGTGTCTTGTGTTTCCCCTCCTCTCGTGCCCATATATGGTTAGTTCCTGTTCCTGTCCTCATTTGTGTTCACCAGTTCCCAGCCCTGTGTCTTTAGTTAATTAGTCCCCAGCCCTGTGTTATCAATTACCTAGTTTAGTTTCCCCTTTAAGAGCCCTGTGTTTCCCTGCCTCTGTGTCGAGTCTTAACGTCATTCCCTGAGTGTGTGTACCTGTCTCCAGCGATCTCTGTTCTGTGTTGCATTAAAGTGTTTAAAGGAAGTTCCTCGTCTCCTCGTTCCTGGCTCCCCCGTACACCGTGACACTTTCAGTGTGGCCTGGTGTGCCAACCGCTTGTATCCTAGTACAAGTACACTAGTTTCCTCGGAGGAGGACACAGATTAACTAATTCCACTTTGGCGAAGGTTATGATTTGCTGAGCGAACGGTCACTGTTTCTAATTCATATTAATAAGTCAAGTTCATCGTGTAGTCGGATTCGTTCACCATTCTGTCACTGAGCAAATCAGTGAGCGCTATTAGGCCAACGCCACGTATCTAATTAATATTCATGAGCTAGCGCTTTACTGCAGAAGGATTCATTAATTGGAGTCTACTGTCCATTTATTCAAGTTCTTTATGGCGTTAGACTGCATTTTACTGTAAAGTAGTAATGTGTCAAAACATATAAGCACGATAGAACAGTGAATTCTGTAGTGATTTATTGGTTATTATACAGTACATGTGGCTCATCAAACATATTTTCCTAATGGTAGAAAGCGTGGGGTTTGTTCATCTCATTAACAAGTGCCATTGAAGCTAAAAATAAAGCCAAACTAGATTAGTGTGATCTGAATAAAAGTGTTTACTTTATTTAAACAAGCTAAACTCTCCACACAATTCATTATATAGGCGATTTAATAAAATGCACATCACAATTTATTGTAATAACAAGCCTGCATTATGCCACATGTATCAAGTATGAAGGTAACGTTGAATTTAAGTCTTAGATTTGTGTATTTATTTCTGTTTTGTTCTCAGTGAGGTCTCAGAAGTCTGTCCAGGATCCATTTTCTCAGTCTCATCTGGATCATGAGTACATGGTAAGATGCATCCACTGCAACAACAGAGCATTGGTTAAACAGCGGTTATGATCTATGATTTGTATTAATCTTACTATGAATTCTGATGAATGAAATATTTGTATGAAAAACATTACTTCACTTTCTCCCAGCATCACGTTCGGCCCTCCAGCAGCGAGTCTCTTGAATGTCTCTGGTGATGATCATATGAATTTATACTTTGTTTACATTAATAACAGCAATTAACATAAATAATCCAGACATGACAAGGACATAATGCACTAAAGACGTTTGGTGTGGATGTTATGCAGTCATTTAAGTATCTATCTTAGATCTCAAGTTATTTTTAGGATTTTTTATTGAACATAATATTTTGAACTGTAATAGTACACAACAGGCTAATGTTTTAGACTCACTGGCCATGCAATCCATGCGCAGGACGAGCACAATCAGGTTTTCCAGTGTAATTTCACCATTAGAGTCGCCGTATCGTAGAGACATGAGATTCAGCATACTGTCACTCAATACAAAGCCTTGAACACAAACGTATTAGCATATTCATTCTATTGTTTTGAACGGTAAGTAATTCAACAGTGATGTAACCTTTATGACTTTAAGATCATTTAAGAACATATAAGTGTGTTAACATAGTCTTAACATAGACAATAATGTTAACCTGTATTCGTAAGAGCATTTCGGAGCTCATTCAGAGACAGTCTTCCAGTGCGCGAAACATCCTTGCCATAGAAAATATCCTGATAAACAAACAAAAGAGCAATTGCAAATCATTTTACTTTTATAATGTGCATTTTGAAAATAGAATATGCAATGATAAAACAATTAGAAATGTGTTGCACTTTTACCTTTAGAAAAACTGCTCGTTTCCACAAACGAAGGCATTCAAATTCACTCAGCCTTCCAGTGACACTGAGCTGTGTTGTTGTGTTAAAGAGCATCATGAAACACTTTATAAAAGGTGATAAATGTGATATATACAAACGACATCTGAAACACAGATCCCTGAAAGCCTTTTCTCACTCTGATCCTTCATATTTGAGGATACATCCATCAGTGCCACCAAGCCCTTACACAAATCCAAGCTGAATCCTGCGGTCTTCTGTGAATGTCCTGAAAGATCAGACCAAAAACACACGCAGAGTCACAGATCACTGGAAGAAAACAGGAATATGATTTGATATTATGACTTTCCTCTACATGCATTACCTGCATACAGATTCTCATTCAGAAGTCTTTGAAGTCCCACAGAGTCCACCTCTCCGTACTTACATAAACAGACAATGATGATTTGGTTGTACATATAATATTAGGAAATATCAAATGTTACAAAACTTTGTTTGTTTTAAATATCTGGGGTAATTTTGTTACTTTCAGCTGCATTTTCAGTCAATTTCTGATTATAATCAGTCACATTCCCTCCTAATCCAGAACAGCTAGAGAGTCGCATGTACCTTATCAGCATATTGTGGAAAGAGCTGGAAGGAATCATCATTATCCCTGGGAATCATCTGAGAAAAATGGAGATCATTTGAAAATATATTCACTTTCAAAGCTTACATTTGTATATAGCCCAATCTGTGCTATACCTTTTTTATTGTCATGCCATATCCAGAACTGTCTCTGAAGACACAACATCAAAATATTAAATTCTTTAGTCCAATAACACATTAAATCATACTACTAAAAGCTGCTACTACTAAAGCTGATACAGTTGAATTTTATGTGCAAATAGCTTGTCAAATCGCAGCCTAACATGCATTAGCTCTTACTCAATGGTGGCTTCTGTCTTTGAATAGACTGTCAGAAGGAAGGACGCAGCTTCATTTGGCTGGAAAGTTGAAGGAACGATGAGGTATTCGCCTGCTTTAAATTGGAAAAACTCCATGATTTCCCGAGCATTGATGTAGGAATCATTTTTTCCAATGAGACGGGCATTTCTGAAGAATGAGGCGGGGAATTTTTCACTTTGGTCCTTTAACTTTAACTGTGAATAAGGAACAATATTGATTACTCTGTCTCTGCAAAACAAACCCAAAATGCAACAAAGTGTTTCGGGAATATGTTAAATACATACATGAGCTGGCACCTGCAAGAGTAAAAGAAAACAAATATAAATGTTCATTCAAGTGAAAAGAGTCATTTGCCAATTCATAAGCTGTCAGAATACATTGCTACAAACCTCATAAATGTTAAAGCCAATATGGAAATTGGTGGCCAGGTGCCTGTTTCTCTTGTGAGATTTCTGAATGAGAGACACGAGGAGATTTGGAGAGCTTTCATCTCTGGGGTCTTCAACAGTCTCCTTAAGAGTCACACGAAACTGAGGATTTCTTGAAAAACTGTCTATAAAAAAAAGAAGACTTATTGTCTATTGTCAGACCTGTGTTCTCTGTGTCTTGTGTTTCCCCTCCTCTCGTGCCCTTATTTGGTTAGTTCCTGTTCCTGTCCTCGTTTCCTCATCTTAGTTAATTAGTCCCCAGCCCTGTGTTATTAATCATCTTGTTTAGCTCATTCGTTTGTCCCTTTATAAGCCCTGTGTTTCCCTGCCTCTGTGTCGAGTCTTAACGTCATTCCCTGAGTGTGTGTGTACCTGTCTCCAGCGATCGCTGTTCTGTGTGGCAATTAAAGTGTTTAAGAGAAGTTCATCGTCTCCTCGTTCCTGGCACCCCCGTACACCGTGACATCTATAGGCTATTAAAGAAGTGTCCTATCTGTTTAATACACTCTAAAAAACGCTGGGTTAAATACAACCCAGGGCTGGGTAAAATATGGACAAACACAGCAATTGGGTTGTTTAGACCCAGCAGTTGGGTTACTGTCCAGAAGGTTGCGTTAAACATTTAACCCAACTTTTGGTTGAAAACAACCCAGCATGTTCGGTCCAATATTTACCCAGCACTGGGTTGTATTTAACCCAGCGTTTTTAGAGTGTAGCCACGATTAACTTCCCTTAGAAAACTCAAATGTGCATTTATTGCTTTTGCATTCATTTGCAAACGTTTTTGTTCCTCCTTGAAAGTGTTGTGATATATAAAAACTGATAAAAAGATGACAACACAACAGCAAGTCTTTTTTTTTTTGAGTTGTTCTCTCTCGACGCAATAACATAAACCCAATGACTCTTTTGAGACAGTTCTTCAAATAACTTAGATGTGAACGGGTTGGATCAGTCTGATGAATCCTTTACTGAATCTTTCTGATCAGTTATTGATTGAACATCTAAATCTCTCTCTGAACTAAAGGTATTATCACGTCCACCCTCAAAGTAAAGCAAGCACCTCATGTTTTTCACTTCAAGCATTGCAGTCAACCAATCACAATCAACCTTCAACAAAGCCATGCGTAATTCATTTTCAGTAAATGGTCTTATTTTGACATGATTTGCATCCTTATGCTTAAACAAATAGTAGAACTCATCGTTATAGAATGATATAAAAGAGTTGGATGACCTATGTCATTTGAGCAGCCGCCCGCTGTTGTTCCTAACACCCACTGGCCTCTGAGCACTTCAGATTTCCAGGAGAAAGAACGAGATCCAGCAAGAACGTTCACATCTGAACAACATATATCCAAATCTGAAAAATTCCTGCAGAAATCCTCCACTGACATCCTGCAGAAACAGAAAACCTGCTGTAAATACAGTGTCATACAACTACAGGTGCATCTCAATAAATTAGAATGACGTGGAAAAGTTCATTTATTTCAGTAATTCAACTCAAATTGTGAAACTCGTGTATTAAATAATCATTCAATGCACACAGACTGAAGAAATGGTTCTTTGGTTCTTTTAATGGTGATGATTTTGGCTCATATTTAACAAAAACCCTCTCAACCAATTAGAATACTTCATAAGACCAATATTATTATTTTTTTTGTGAATTGTTGGCCTTCTGGAAAGTCTGTTCATTTACTGTATATGTACTCAATACTTGGTAGGGGCTTCTTTTGCTTTAATTACTGGCTCAATGCGGCGTGGCATGGAGGTGATCAGTTTGTGGCACTGCTGAGGTGGTGTGAAGCCCAGGTTTCTTTGACAGTGGCCTTCAGCTCATCTGCATTGTTTGGTCTCTTGTTTCTCATTTTCCTCTTGACAATACCTCATAGATTCTCTATGTTCAGGTCTGGTGAGTTTACTGGCCAGTCAAGCACACCAACACCATAGTCATTTAACCAGCTTCTGGTGCTTTTGGCAGTGTGGGCAGGAGCCAGATCCTGCTGGAAAATGAAATCAGCATCTTTAAAAAGCTGCTCAGCAGAAGGAAGCATGAAGTGCTTCAACATTTCTTGGTAAACGGGTGCAGTGACGTTGGTTTTCAAAAAACACAATAGAGCAACACCAGCAGATGACATTGCACCCCCGATCATCACAGACTGTGGAAACTCAACACTGGACTTCAAGAAACTTGTGCTCTGAGCTTCTCCACCCTTCCTCCAGACTCTAGGACCTTGGTTTACAAATGAAACACAAAACTTGCTCTCATCTGAAAAGAGGACTTTGGACCACTGGGCAACAGTCCAGTTCTTCTTCTCTTAGCCCAGGTAAGACGCCTCTGACCACAACTGTAGCCAAATTCCTCGACACGTCTGTGTGTGGTGCTCTTGATGCCTTGACCCCAGCCTCAGTCCATTCCTTGTGAAGTTCACCCAAATTCTTGAATCGATTTTGCTTGACGATCCTCATAAGGCCGCGGTTCTCTCGGTTGGTTGTGCATCTTTTTCTTCCACACTTTTTCCTTCCACTCAACTTTCTGTTAACATGCTTTGATACAGCACTCTGTGAACAGTAATGAATGTTTGTGTCTTCCCCTCCTTGTGAAGGGTGTCAATGATTGTCTTCTGGACAACTGTCAGATCAGCAGTCTTCCCCATGATTGTGTACCATTTTGACAATTTTGAAGGCTCAGGAAACCTTTGCAGGTGTTTTGAGTTGATTAGCTGATTGGCATGTCACCATATTCTAATTTGTTGAGAGTGAATTGGTGGGTTTTTGTTAAATGTGAGCCAAAATCATCACAATTAAAAGAACCAAAGACTTAAACTACTACAGTCTGTGTGCATTGAATTTATTTACATTTATGCATTTAGCAGACGCTTTTATCCAAAGCTGTATTTGCTGCTTTTATCCAAAGCTGCTTTTATCCAAATTCAGGTTATACATTTTTGTCAGTACATGTGTTCCCTGGGAATTGAACCCATAACCTTTGCGCTGCTAACGCAATGCTCTACCACTGAGCCACAGGAACACTATTTAATACACGAGTTTCACAACTTTTCCATGACATTCTAATTTATTGAGATGCACCTGTATGCATTATATCCATAAAAAGCAATAAAAAAACAAAACAAGATATAAATAAAAAGCATTGATCTAAAATAACTAAAGAATTTTGGATGTTTATTTCTGCTCACCAGAATTCTCCATTGTCAAGCACAACTTTGTATTTTTGGTCCTCAGGACGCACACGTTCCCACAAAGGGGATCTAAAGAGACCAGATTAACACGATATCAGATGCCTAATTGATATATTATAGAGAAATATGAATTCAAACAGAAGAATTCAGACCTGTCGCTCCAGTCTCCGTTCCACTCTCCGTGACCCCAAGGGTTAAAGATCCTCACCAGCTTCACTGAACGACCTTTACATGCAACCTGTGAGAGAACACCTCATTAGATCCCAGGAAACACTTCCTTATCAACTTAATTGAGCCAAAAGATACTAAACACATCAAAACGGTAAACCAAATTACTTCTCACCTCAGCGACTCCCGACACCGTGTACGCGTGCATTTGCACAAGACCATTGGGCAACACGTCGTTTTGCAGAAGACCTGCTTGCTAAAGGAACAAAGTGATTTTAGGACTTTTGTGATCGTGTTTGCATGGTTTTTAACAGGAAGGCTGGTCTGTTCTCAATGCAGGGAAAACAATGCTAAATACAAATAACAAATGCAGAGAATATTATAATTCTCACAGTTCTGTCTTCTTACGAAAATATGAAATAGAAATCAAGAGCGTGAGGTATAAACTCACACTTCTGTAAGAAAACAGAATAGTGAGATAAAAGTAAAAATTACCTTTTATTTTTTTAATTCCATAGTGGAGACAAAAAACAGAATATCAAGTTTTAATATCAGAATTCTGAGAAAAAAAAAAAACAAGAGTCAAAATTGTGAGACATAAACTCAGAATTCTGAGAAAAATTCTAAATTTCAAAATTCAGAGGATACGCTTAGTAATTCTGGAAAGTCAAAAGTGTGAGATAAAAGTCAGTTACTTTGAAAATAGTTTTATTCCATGGTGGAAATGAGCTTATATATGAACCTTAAAACATTTTTAAAGGGAGGAGAATAAAATGCTTCCCATGACTTAAAATCTGTGTATCTAATCAAACTCTACTGTATTTATGGTAGAAATATCCTTGATAGATGAGAGTCAACTTAGAAATTAAATTCATGACATTTCTGGATATTAAATATTACATTCAAACTCATGTATTTGAGCCAAATATTTGTCAGGTTGTGACATGCCTTCATCTAAAAAAAAATCATCAATTAATATATTTGAATGTTTTAGAAAATCAAATAAATAATTGCATTGTTTTATAATAAAATGAAAGACTCGATCTTTACCCCTCCAGGAGTACCACATCCCATCAAGGATTCTGATTGGCCAGCTCGTCTCATGGAGTCCCAAAGCTTTTCTGATGCTTCACTTAGTTTAATGGTTATGTGTGGTCCACCGGTAAAGTCCATGAGAGCTTCGGATATGTTCCCTGCATCCATATCTGCATACGAGCCACACACTCTGGGAAAAAAGACAAGAATATTACATCATTTGAATCAGAAAGTCAGATGAAAAATCAAAGGCAAAACATTTTAATTTAATGTCTTTATGAATTATGAACTGAAACATACTTAGCATAAGCTTTCTCTAATAAAGCTGGCCAGAATTCATTTGGTGTTCTGGACTGAACAAAGACGAGTTGGCCATCAATAGTCGGTAGTTTGTCATCAATAACGACATCCACCCATGATCCAAACCTCCAGAACTGAGAACAAAAGATGACGGTTCAGCTGCTATAGAAAATATAGAAGCTTTAACTCTTAATGGAACAGTTTGCCCAAAAATGCTTTAAACACTCACCTTAAAGTGAAAGATTCCTGCATAATCCACAGAGAAATTCTGTTCATCATTGATAACCTGCTTCATAATTCGTTTTTGAGATGTAAGAGATCCAACAGATGCCAGAAACCAGCAGTTACCTTCATACATACACACACATGACATATATTTGTCAAAAACATTACAACTCTATAAAATGGAAAACAGCTGCATGCAACTGGATTTTTTTGTCATTAAACTACTCCAACTAGCAACATTTTCATTTGACCCAAAGACTGAGTTTACCTTCTATTCCTTTTAAAATGTGTCTGTACATTTCTATATATATATATATATATATATTAGGGGTGGGCATAGATTAATTTTTTTAATCTAGATTAATCTAGATTAATTTTGGAATTAATCTAGATTAATCTAGATTAAAATGGCTCATTTGAATTCTGCCGAAGGCATTCAGAATATGTGTGCTACCCAAATAATGGCTTAAAGTAAGTCTTTGAGAACGGGTTTCTCAAGCCAGGTGGCGCATTAGACCAGGGGCTCATCTCCTGTTTCCAGAATGCATCACAAACTGCTTGAGAAAGCTGTTCTACTATGATAATTGGTGATGAAAATAAACTATGTTCAATAAGATGTACTTGTGTTTACTAACTGTTTATTCAGTTAAACATGAATTTTGAACTGTAGGCCTACATAAGAGGTCGTGATGAACTGTTTACAGTTTCCATTGGGAAGCTTCTTAAAAATAAATTTTCCCTGAAGCAAACCCGGCGGCTTCATAGCTGCATCCATGTTAGCACGTCACGTCTGATGTGGTAATTTCACAGTAACGTTAGGCATACACACAGGTTCGAAGCAGAGGGTGACACGGGAGTGAATACTCAAGTTCACATGAGACCTAAAGCGCATCCTGTTTGCTTAAAAGCGCAACGTTTCGTTGTTATTCTGAGTGCACACAAATAAACGTAGAGTCTTTACAGATTCGAAAGATGTATTAGGCTACTTTTATCTGTATGACCAAGAATGACGGAGATTTTAAGAGCAAGTGAGCGCACCGGAGCAAACGCGCTTCCACACAAACACTTCAATAGCGCACATTTCTCTAGGTTAACATCATATTGAGCGGCCATGTAAAGTTGCTACTACATACATCTTTCAGATGAAAAGCCATATTTGAGGTTGATGAATGATAGATGAGCGTTTGGATGTCCTGCCCGATTGTATTACCACATAGACCAGCCGTTAACAATCTGTCCATCACGGACTGCGAGCCTCTAGTTCGAAGACTCGTTCTCGCCCCCTACAGTGCAATTCGGCTAGGTATACATCCGCGCTAAAATATCAGGGTGAAAGTCATCATAGCTTGCGTAGTATAGACCCAGCTCCCAACCCAACTTTGAGAATAGATTAACGGCGATATTTTTTTTATCGCCGATAAGAGTCTCGCGTTAACGCAGCACGTTAACGCCGATAACGGCCCACCACTAATATATATATATATATATATTCACAGTTTACATACAGGACACACCTATTTGACTGATTTATTGCTTTATTGCACTGCCACTTTATCTATTAAGCCGTTGAGACATGCGACCTTTGAATTTTCATCACCTGTAAATTATAATGTTTCAATTTTGCTTTAGTTAATTGCATTGGTGTATTGCATTATAATTTTGTTTATAATGCATTTTTTATGTATGCTTTAAGTACGTACTGCAGGTTTGGTATGGACAGTGGTATGTTACATTTATATTAAACGGCATATAATTACATAGTAGAGAGTATTGCATGACCTTCACCAAATCTACACTTGTAGCACATAAATAATATATATTTGTATCAGACCTACCTAATCGACCCTGGATAAAATCAAACCTTGATGCTCCTTGAACAATGTAGACAGGGTTTGGCACCAGTTCCTAAAGGAAACCGATGATTCATTTCACACTTTACAGCAGATCACACACAAACAGAAGTTTACAAATCACAAAAAAGAGCAGAGTCTTAAGTTTTAAATTCTAGTCCGAAAATACAAACTAAATGAAACAGAAAAGCATGCATGACTGTGCAGGTCCTTTGTTGTGGATGTTAGGCTTTACGACTACGCATGCCCTAACGTCAACATCAACTTAGCATCACAATGGTCAACAAGATGTTTTTGCATTTTGGCTTTAGGCTACTTTAGATTTCAGGTGAAAATCTGTCATGATCAACAAGTTAATTTCTGAGGTTTCTGCTATGAATGGATCGAGTTTGTGTGTGAAGATGTTCACGTACATGTGGTCTTTTCCACACGACTCTCCAGAGGTCATCACGCTTCAGGGGACCCAACGCGATTGATTTCATCTCTGGCGGGAACAAATTATCTACGAATCTCAATCTTTCCTTCAGGCAGAACTGCTTGAGCCGCTGGAAGTCCTGATCCAGGAACTTCTCAGGATTGTTGGGAGATCCCTGTCCATCTCTGAGATTACGCTCCGATAAGATGTTTAAACACACACCGGGTGCTGGCATCGCTGCTCAAACCTGTTGAATATACTGCACAACAGCACAATGCGTTTCTTAACGGTGAACATGCTTTCAATAGCTTTTATTTCTGTTTACACTTATTTACTCTTCGGTCAAATAGATTCAACTTTATTGTACAGAGTACAATGAAATAAAGTAAACAATGAAAAAATACATTAACCTGTATGCTTATTTATTTGTTTTTGGTTTAGGTTGATTCAAATGACACAGACGAGCATGAAAAACCATTGCAGCATGTATGTATGTGCATGTAAATGACTGAACTAAAACACAAATTCATTTGCATGTCAGTTGATAGTTTCCTTCTCATGCACAGATATTGAACTGAAATAATAGCAACATGAAATGATTCAAAACATACCTGTGGTCTCTTAATGTAGCTGGAAGAGTATTCCGTCCTTCCCAAAGCAAAGAGCAGGAGGAAGTTTCAGGAGAAGCCTTTTAAAGCCTGACTCCGCCCACTCAGGTGTGATGCAACATTATGACTCTCGAGTCAATATTTGAATACTGTGCAAATTAATAAAGTGTCCACAACATGAGCATGATGACACAGAGAATGCTGAGGTATAACTTTATTTAGTGGCTGTAATAAATCATAGGGCACAGAGCATAGAGTTTGCAAACAGTTTTCAAGCTTTAAAAAAAAATATATATATATACACTGTAGATTTATTGTTAACTAAATACAAGTTTTTTGGTTGAAAATCTCTCTCTCTCTCGCTCCACATAATTAATTCTATCAAATCCAATAAATTACCTTATGCACATTCAAATAAATTGTAATTAACAAGCCTGCATTATGCCACATGTATCAAGTATGAAGGTAACGTTGAATTGAAGTCTTAGATTTGTGTATTTCTTTCTGTTTTGTTCTCAGTGAGGTCTCAGAAGTCTGTCCAGGATCCATTTTCTCATCTGGATCATGAGTACATGGTAAGATGCATCCACTACAACAACAGAGCATTGGTTAAACAGCTGTTATGATCTATGATTTGTATTCATCTTACTATGAATTCTGATGAATGAAATATTTGTATGAAAAACATTACTTCACTTTCTCCCAGCATCACGTTCGGCCCTCCAGCAGCGAGTCTCTTAAATGTCTCTGGTGATGATGATAATATCAGTTTATATACAGTGTGTGCATTAGGTTAGGACTGACGTCATGCAGTCATTTCATTATCTTAATTAAATATGCACTATGAAACTCATTTCTACCTTATTTATCAATATTTGATGTGATCTTTAGGCACCTCACAATTCAACTCGATTCCAAACCGATTCAGAATGTATAGTACAACACAACAGGCTAATGTTTTAGACTCACTGGCCATGCAATCCATGCGCAGGATGAGCACAATCAGGTTTTCCAGTGTAATTTCACCATTAGAGTCACCGTATCGTAGAGACATGAGATTCAGCATACTGTCACTCAATACAAACCCTTGAACACATCCAAAATATCAGCATATCAATGATATTGTTTTGCACATTAGGCGATCAAATGGTGTGCGAGAAAATGAAGTTACCTGTGACCTTAAGAGAATTTCTGAGTTGATTCAGAGATAGTTTTCCAGTGCACGAAACATCCTTGTAATTGAAAATGTCCTGCAATAAACAAACCAGAGAGCAATTGCAACCCATTTTACTTATAAAATGTGCATTTTAGAAATAGAATATTTAATGACAAAAATGTAGAAAATGTTGCACTTCCAATGGATAATTACCCTTAGAAAAACTGCTCGTTTCCACAAACAAAAGCATTCAAATTCACTCAGCCTTCCAGTGACACGGAGCTGTGTTGTTGTGTTAAAGAGCATCATGAAACACTTAATTAAATGTGATAAATGTGATATTCTATAATAGACAAACGACATCTGAAACACAGATCCCTGAAAGCCTTTTCTCACTCTGATCCTTCATATTTGAGGATACATCCATCAGTGCCACCAAGCCCTTACACAAATCCAAGCTGAATCCTGCGGTCTTCTGTGAATGTCCTGAAAGATCAGACCAAAAACACACGCAGAGTCACAGATCACTGGAAGAAAACAGGAATATGATTTGATATTATGACTTTCCTCTACATGCATTACCTGCATACAGATTCTCATTCAGAAGTCTTTGAAGTCCCACAGAGTCCACCTCTCCGTACTTACATAAACAGATAACATGCTTGTTTTAAATATCTGGAGTATTATTGTACATTTCTGATCATAATCAGTCATATTCCCTCATAATCAAAACTCGCATGTACCTCATCAGCATATTGCAGAAAAAGCTGAAAGGAATCATCATTATCCTGGGGAATAATCTGAGAAAAATGAAAACCATTTTAACATATACTTTCAAAACACATGAAAAATGTGAAAAACAAACATCCCAAGCTGTCATATACCTTTGTTCTTGTCATGCCATATCCAGAACTGTCTCTGAAAACACATCAAAATCTAGTAAAGAACCTTTATTTTTAAGTGTAGTTTCTCGTATCCCAGTGTTGTATGCAGAAATAGCTTTGACATAAATGACTGTTTAAGCCAACCTGGTCTCATAAAAATGCGTGCTTCTGTGCACTTTTTAGCGAGACTGTTTTCACGTGTTTTACTGCACATTTCGCCGCAGTTTCAAAGAGAAATGTCCACTGAGTGGCGCTAAAACACAGGTTCAATACGTGAACCCTGGCACGTTTTTATTATGTTCATATAGACACGTATTGCTGTGTTTTTAATAAGTTGCTTCAGCAACATATTGCGGCGGTTCAGAATTCAAATATTCAGGGACCGTTGTTAAAAATGTATGTTCTATCGAGTTGTAAATATGCCCTACACCAAATCCAACCCTAAACCTACCCGATAGTGTTGACCAATGCAAAACTGATATGAAAAGGTATTTATTGATGCAACCATGTTAATTTAACTTCCTTATATGCAGATTTGAACTGCTCTGTCGAACCGTGATTACACGGGATTCAAGCTCCTCACTTGTCAAGTACGTCTCCGTACCCCGTGAGCTACCGAACAAACCTACTGTCTCTGGAAACCTATAGATATGAAGCTGGATATGTGCAATGCTAATGTACAAAAGCACCAGTTTTCAAATCTCCCAGCATATTAATAGTGTTTTGTATATTCATGTTAAAATAGTAATATTGTATTGTCATAACATGATATTCTTCAAGTTTTTTTTATCGAAACTCTGTAAATTTGTGTGAAAGGGAATAAAAGGCATCAGAGTTTTACTGCCTCTAGTGTTGGTTTCTTTTGGAAACTGCAGTAATATGTAGTTATTGGTACGAATTTCGCGTCACACTAAAAAGTGCACGTAGGTACGTAAATGCCATGAGACCAGGTAGGTTTAAGCATCTAGCCCATCGCTCATGCTCTCATGTTAATAATCCAAGCTCTTACTCAATGGTGGCTTCTGTCTTTGAATAGACTGTCAGAAGGAAGGACGCAGCTAGCCTTGGCTGGAAAGTTGAAGGAACGATGAGGTATTCGCCTGCTTTAAATCGGAAAAACTCCATGACTTCCCGAGCATTGAGGAAGGTTTTGGTTTTCCCAATGGGATTGGTTTTGAAGAATGATGCAGGGAATTTTTCCCTTTGGTCCTTTAA
This sequence comes from Schizopygopsis malacanthus, assembly GCA_027474115.1. NCBI lineage: Eukaryota > Metazoa > Chordata > Actinopteri > Cypriniformes > Cyprinidae > Schizopygopsis > Schizopygopsis malacanthus. Next base: position 2,794,557 of record CM049880.1, on the reverse strand, counting down.
CTAGTGAATAAGCAAAACATGTATTCTGTCCTTGCAAAACAAGCTCAAAATAGTGTATGTATCAGGAGGAATATATTCAATACATACACGAGCTGGCACCTGCAAGACAACAAATATAAACGTTCAAGTACTAAATATTGTATTCAAGGACAGACGGTCTTATGCAAACTCAAAATAGACTTCTACAAACCTCATAAATGTTAAAGCCAATATGGAAATTGGTGGCCAGGTGCCTGTTTCTCTTGTGAGATTTCTGAATGAGAGACACGAGGAGATTTGGAGAGCTTTCATCTCTGGGGTCTTCAACAGTCTCCTTAAGAGTCACACGAAACTGAGGATTTTTGGAAAAACTGTCTATAAATGCAAGAAAAAGACAACTTACAAAAATATTCTATCTACACAGTATCTTGATTAAAAGCAACTGCGGTCAACAAGGATCTACTTCACAAAAAATTTATATCTTGTCAAGCAGTGCTTGAACTGACGTGAAGTTGCATCCTCGTGTAAAAATATCTGTAGAATAATAAGAGTTGGATGACCTATGTCATCTGAGCAGCCGCCCGCTGTTGTTCCTAACACCCACTGGCCTCTGTGCACTTCAGATTTCCAGGAGGAAGAATAAGATCCAGCAAGAAAGTTCAAATCTGAACAACATATATCCAAATCTGAAAAATTCCTGCAGAAATCATCCACTGACATCCTGCAGAAACACAAAACTAAAAATAGTGACTTGTAATTTATGCAGTATTTGCACAAAAATCAAGAAAAGGCAAGAGATGTAAAACATTTGGCTCTTATTTCTGCTCACCAGAATTCTCCATTGTCGAGTACAATGTTGTATTTTTGGTCCTCAGGACGCACAAGTTCCCACAAAGGGGATCTAAAGAGACCAGATTAACACGATATCAGATGCCTAATTGATATATTATAGAGAAATATTCATTAAAACAGAAGAATTCAGACCTGTCGCTCCAGTCTCCGTTCCACTCTCCGTGACCCCAAGGGTTAAAGATCCTCACCAGCTTCACTGGACAACTTTTACATACAACCTGTGTGAGAACACCTCATTAGATCCCAGGAAACACTTCCTTTACTTAATCAAGCAACAACAAAAAACTACGGTCTCACCTCTGCAACTCCTGTGATCGCGTACGCATGCATTTCCACAAGACCATTGGGCAACACCTTATTTTTCAGGAGACTTGCTTGCTAAAGGAACAAAGTGATTTTAGGAATTCCATTTCAATTATGCATGCTGTTATAAACTATATGATTTGTTCTTCACAGGGGGTCTGTCCTGAAAAAAAATGAACTACACAAATATGTAATAGTGTGAGGCTGTTCACATAAAACTTTTTAGGGATAGTTCACCCAAAAATGAATATTCTGTCATCATATACTCACTAGTGGTGGGCATAGATTAATTTTTTTTAATCTAGATTAATCTCACTGTAATCTTGGAATTAATTAGATTAATCTAGATTAAAATGGCTCATTTGAATTCTGCCGAAGGCATTCAGAATATGTGTGCTACCCAAATAATGACTAAAAGTAAGTCTTTGAGAACGGGTTTCTCAAGCCAGGTGGTGCATTAGACCAGGGGCTCATCTCCTGTTTCCAAAATGCATCACAAACTTTAATCTCTTCCCGTCCCAATCCCACGAAAAAACTGGAGGAAAATCCCGTTCCACTCCCGGAAGAATGACTCCCATTCCCTCCCACTCCCGTGTTGTTGTTTTTTTTTTTTTTTTTTTTGATAACTGTCAATTACAGTAAAAATATAGTACAGATCACAGCGTGCCACCTTATTAGTTGAATAAAAACCCAAAATGTCGTTTTTTGTTATTATATTGAACTGAAAGCCATCTTATGCACAGTGTTGCACAGATTAAATTTCATGTAAATCATCCATGCTAACACACACGTCTTCTATTTTTATTTTTTAGACATTTCACTCTCTATAGATATATTTTTCAAAGACGGAGTTTCGAAGTTTCTCGCTCAAGTTCACATGAGACCTAATGTAACGAGGTTAAGATTGTTTTATTTCACTAGATTTTCCTGTTTATGCATTCAATGCTGATCTATAATTGTTTAAATCAGTTTTTGTCAAATACATTAAAAAGGGTCTGTAAGGAGGTGATGGTTTCACCTTTCCCCCCCCCTCTCCGTTAACAACAAAATGGTTCAGTCCAGGTAGCCATATCTGCTGTGTTGTTCTTTTAACGGTCTTTTCCTTCTCTCTCCTGAACGGAAGAGGTATGCTGTACTCCATGCTTCAGATTAATAATTAGCATTGGTTGAAAAGAAGTCACACACAAAAATAAACAATGTTTAAGTTGTTTTTATTAGTTTTTTTCCATTACTTACAGATGTAAGATCATATAACATGTTTCACTGACGTGAATTAGTTTACTATGGGATGTTATTTTTGTTGACAGCGTTACTGATGTGTGAGCTGAAGCTGTTGTGACGATCTGTCTATATAAAAATATATTCTCTATGCAGACCCAATCCAGCGTTCTCCTGTTGTTATTTACCGATACTCAACACAACGCAGACCACAGAAATATTCGGTTACACTGGTGACGTGACCCGTGCGATTGTTCAGCGCCTGCCGAACTCCCGAGGTTGCTGCACATTGAGGAGGACGTCGGACTTCACCGCTTCATCGTGGGACGCATAGACTAATGTTACGGAGATTTGAAGACGTCAGATTTCACCGCTTTGCTGCTTCACTGGAAGGATGCATGAACTGAGGTTACGGTACTCCTATACCATCAAGATTAAGACGTACTAAACGGACATTGATTTGATTTTATAGTGCTTCAACAACAAAAAAAAAAAAAATAAGTGATTGATCTATTTATTAGAGCTGTGAAAATCAAAGTGCTAAATCATTTTAGTTGTGGTCCGTGGATGCAATTTTTTTTTTTTTCGTAGAATGGTAATTAATGATGTATTATAACAAGGATACCAGTTATTTTGGTAGTTATCATTTGGGGAGAGGCAGAGGTGTTTTGCCATTTAGTGGTTCACGTACTCCTGGGGAGAAGAATGACATTGATTTTGATGCTCATAGAGTACAGTTTTCTACTCCAGTGTCTTATGATATACCACCACTTGAGATGAGTTTATCAGAACCTACTGTAGCACTGTCTGATGAACAGGTAAAACAACTGAGCTCTGATATCAGTCAGTCGATTAGAGCCAGCTTGTTTCCTAACAACCAGCTACCTAACTCTAACTCGAGTTATGACTGTCAAAGGTGCTCACATGTGAATCAGTGCGGTGCCACCATCATTGATGCTTCAAAGATGAATCTTGTTCTGAAAAGTGGTAAAGAGCCACCATACTTTCGTGGTGACAGCTCAGATAAGTGTTCAGTCTTTGAATGGGAAGATTTGATGAGAGCATACCTTGAAAAAGGGAATTATTCAGAACAAGAACGCATTGAGGAAATCATAAACAAATTGATGGGCCGTGCGAGGGATGTTATTCAGATATGGTTGCGCAATAGTGCCTCAGTCTCTAAGACTGGTGATGTTGATCTGGTGTTCCGTATCCTCAAACAACACTTTGGGGGTGTTATATCCACAGGTCTTCCCCTCGCTGACTTTTACGCTACCAAGCCATATCATAATGAAGGTCCTTTTGATTATTGGATTAGATTAAACAAAGCTGCTGACCTAGCTGAACAGCATCTTAAAAGTGAGGGAAGATCTTTGCAGAATCGGGACATGGAGATTGCTGTTATGTTCATACGTAATTGTCCCAATAAAGATCTCTCAATGATGTTTCTAAGCAAACCACAGCGTGAGTGGACCGCTGCAGAGGTACAGGATCGTTTGGATGAATTTGTGAGAGACCGCAAAGTCTCTGAGTGCCAGTTCTCACAACAAACAGCAAGTGCTAACAGTTCTGATGTGTGTGGTACACCACCGTGTAAACCTCAAGTTGTTAGGGCTCCAGGAAGTGCAGTTGAGCCTGATCATGCGACATGTGATAGTAACACAATAGATAGGATGCTAAATATGCTGGAGAAAGCATTGTCATGTAATACGCAGTCCACCAGAGCAGCTGTGCATCGCAAACCTAATGTTAAGAGACCACAAGTGTGCAAAGTCTGTCAGAGTAATGACCACAACACAGTTGCTCATTGTAGATTGCACAGATTGTGTTTCACATGTTACCTTCCTGGACATACACATGACATGTGTGAGATGGCTACAGCACAGGCTAACAGTTCAACTGCTGCTGTCGACGGCCACAGTCATAGGCCTTCTCAGGGAAACTTTTGAGCCTCCATCTGGAGGAGGGCGATGGTAGGCATATGAGTTCAACCTCCTTTGATAGTGACGACATTGAGTCTGTATATACGTTCTTATGTGAAAATGTCCCGAAGTCTAGCAAAGTAATCTTTCAAAACACAATGAGAACAGCTCAAAGTGAAAGTTTGTTCTACACTAATGTATTAGTGCAGGATAAGGTTGAGTTGAAAGGAATGATGGATACTGGGTCGATGGCAACTACCATCAGTACAGATATAATACCCATGTTGAAACAAGCAGGCGTGATGACAGAAGGCATGCTGGCCCCTGCGGATATTGTTTTAGTGGGTTGTGGGGGCAAACAAACCAGCCCTTTAGGACTATGTGATTTGAAACTTGAGGTTTATGGGTACAAGTTTATAGTCCCAGTCTTGTTTGTCGATGGACAGATTGATCCTATTGTTTTGGGTACGAATGTGCTTAAACCACTTATAAGACATTTCAAGTCAAATGATGGATTTTGGCGTGTTGTGAGTAAACCTGATGCACCGTGCCAGAGTGACAGTAGCCAGTTTCTTCGTCTTCTGTCTAACCTAGAGAGATGGCGAGGGGAGTCCATTCCTGACAGGGTTGGTACTCTAAAGTTGAAAAGTGCTGTAACTCTTCAGCCAATGACTGAACATTTGGTGTGGGGTCGTTTGCCCACGGGTACCGTGTTATCAGTCGGCAGCACAGTACTTGTTGAGCCATGTGCATCTCCATGTGTGAACAAACAGATTTTGGTTGGACGGATAGTTTCTCCATTGTGGGGAGATGGGTGGCTACCTATGAAGATTATCAACCCCACATCGGTAGAAATAACGCTACGCAGAAACTCAAAAATTGCAGATGTGTTCCCCTGCATTGCTTTAGAGGACTTTGATCCGTTGCCTGACAACTTGACTGTTCAACAAAACGTGGGGAAAGTGCAGAGTAATAGTTCTTGTTGTAGCCTTACTGCCAGAAGCATGTGCAGTAACATCTGTGATGTGAATGATAAGCTGGAAAAGCTAGGGCTTAGCTCGATTCCGATTGGTGATTGCGACGTTTCGTTACAGTGTAAAGAGAAACTTGTTGATTTGATTGGGACATATGAGTCTGTCTTCTCGAGGCATCAGCTGGATTGTGGTGAGGCACGGGAATTCTGCCATCGGATTAGATTAACAGATGACCGACCATTCAGGTTGCCATATCGCAGAATCTCGCCTGCTCATTATCATAAATTGAAAGAGACTCTGGATGAGATGGAGGCAAAAGATATAATTCGCAAATCCTGTAGTGAATTTGCCTCTCCCTTGGTCCTTGTGTGGAAAAAGAATGGCGATCTGCGGATCTGCACGGACTTCAGGTGGCTTAATGCCAGAACTGTTAAAGACGCCCATCCGCTTCCACATCAGAGTGATGTTCTGGCTGCGTTGGGGGGAAACATGTTTTTTAGTACCATGGACATGACGGCTGGCTATTACAACATACCCCTCCATGAACACGACAGGAAGTATACTGCATTTTCCTCTCCGCTGGGATTGCACGAATACAATCGTCTCCCACAAGGGCTGTGTAATAGCCCAGCCACGTTTATGCGTATGATGCTTACCATATTTGGTGACCAGAACTTTTTAAGTCTTCTGTGTTATCTTGATGATGTGTTGGTGTTTGCCAAGTCAGAAGACGAGAGCTTGGCCCGATTGGAGATGGTGTTTCAACGCCTGAAAGAACATAACTTGAAACTTTCACCTTCAAAATGTCAATTTTTGAGGCGTTCAGTTAAATTTCTGGGTCATGTGATTTCCCAGTCTGGAATTTCGAGGGATCCAGATAAAGTGGAAGCCATAGTCAAAGTGACTGAGGCTGATTTGATGGAGTTAGATGGTGTCACTCCATCGCCTTCCAAAATACGTTCCTTTTTAGGGATGGTAGTCTACTATCAGCATTTTATTGAAAACTGTTCCGTACTGGCCAAACCCTTGTTTGCTCTGACTGGTGGTCAGAAAAGGCCTCGTAAATCAAAAAGCAGTAAAAGGTCTTTCCTGTCCCGCAAAATTGGCCCAGATGATTGGACCCAGGAGTGTAAACAGTCGTTTCGGAATCTTAAGGCAGCACTCGTTGAAGAAGTGCTTTTGGCTCACCCAGATTTTAGTAAGCCGTTCATTTTATCTGTTGATGCATCTACAGCCGGACTTGGCGCAGTGTTGTCGCAAATTCACGACAACAGTAACAAAGCGCAACCAATAGCTTTTGCCAGCAAATCTCTAAATCATGCTCAGGCAAAATACCCTGCACATCGCCTTGAGTTCTTTGCAATGAAATGGGCAATTTGTAATAAATTTAGCCATTGGTTACGCGGTCACAGGTTCACTGTGTGGACCGACAACAATCCCTTGAAGTACATATTGACCAAGCCCAGGTTGGATGCCTGCGAGCAGCGCTGGGTGGCGCAGCTTGCACCATTCACCTTTGACATCCAGTATATTCCGGGCACTAAAAATGTGGTGGCTGACGCCCTCAGTAGAGAGCCTTTTGTGCAGTCTAAAATTTTGCACAGATTGACTAGGGCTCCTTATTCAACCCTTCTTGAGCAGGCGGACAATTTCAAAAAGGATGATGTTCAGAATATGTTTCGGCTTTCAGCGGAGGTACATGAGATGAGGGATGTGAATGCTCAGATTGAGCCTGGAGATGCTACCTTTGAAGCTGTGTGTACTGTAGGAAGTGTACAGGTGCGCAGTGATGAGATTTCTGCCATCATGCAAACACATAAGCTTTGGGAAAATGCAGGGACTATAAGAGCTATTTCACATGTGCAGTACTTAGAGTCTCTTGTTGCAGTGGGGCAGAACCCTGTGCCCGTTTTTAATCATGACGAACTCTTTACTGAACAAGTCGATGATGCTGTTGTCGGCCGGGTCAAGTTTTTTATTGACCGTGGTCATCGTCCTTCAAGACGTGAAAAAGTTCATGAATCACGTGGAACATTGAGGATATTGAGACAGTGGGGTAAATTGACCACACGCTTGGGGATAGTGTATCGAGTGTCCAAGCATCCTGTGACTAAACAGAAAACTTACCAATATGTTGTACCTGCATCACTTCGCATGGCAGTGCTGAAAGGCATTCACGATGATGCTGGCCATCAGGGTCAGCAGCGCTCATTGGGGTTGGCCAGACAGAGATTTTATTGGGATACGATGGAGAAAGATGTCAAGGATTACGTCCACAACTGTAAGAGATGCATTGTGAGCAAGGCTCCTGAGCCAGAGGCTAGGGCCCCATTAGTTTCCATTACCACTTCGTCTCCACTCGAATTGATCTGTATAGACTTTTGGTCAGCTGAAGATCACAACAATAAGTCTATTGATGTCCTAGTAGTCACTGACCACTTCACGAAGTTGGCGTGTGCATATCCTTGCTCTAACCAATCCGCTAAGACAGTGGCACGGGTTCTTTGGAATAATTTCTTTTGCGTGTATGGTTTTCCTGTTAGCATTCACTCTGACCAGGGTGCTAATTTTGAGAGCGTGTTGATTGCGGAGCTGTGTCAGTTGGCTGGTATTGACAAAACTCACACCACACCATACCACCCAATGGGCAATGGCCAGGTGGAACGAATGAATCGCACCCTTGGTAACATGATTCGTGCACTGCCCCCCAGATCTAAAGTCAGATGGCCGCAGATGTTGAACACCCTGACCTTCGCATATAATTGTACAGTTCATGAGACAACAGGTTTTTCACCTTTCTTTCTCATGTATGGCCGTACTCCGAGATTGCCTGTTGATCTTATGTTTGAAAGTGTACTTTTGAATGGAGAAACAGTTGACATTGACAAGTATGTGCAGTCACTCAGGCGTGACCTCTGTGAGGCTATGAAACTTGCACAGTCACATTCAGAAAAACAACAACGTAGACAGGCAGAAATGTATAACAAAAGGAGTAAGGGACAGCCAGTTGATATTGGTCAGAGAGTTTTATTGGCCAACAAAGGTGAAAGAGGAAAAAAGAAGCTGGCAGATCGTTGGGAGAGTACAGTTTACGTAGTGATTGACAAAAATTCCTTGTTCAACACGTACAAACTCAAAAGCCCTTCTGGTGTTGTTAAAACTGTTCATAGGAATCTGATTATGCCAGTGGACTTTCTGCCATTATCTGACACAGACGCTGTCGAGGAACAGTTATCCAGTTTGAGTGATGATGACCTTGAGGGCTCGAGTTTTGAGCATCTTACAGAAGATAGGACTACTCGATGGGTTGCTGACCTCTCGAGCAACATTGTCAGTCCTGTGGCAAACGGAGATGAATTGGATGAGCAGGAGGTGGTGTGTGAAGAAACTGCTCAGGCAACTGATGTCGTAGCAGTTGAAGGGGACTTGGTAGCATCTTCTACCACTGAGTGTGACGTTACTTTTGCTGGTGTTGATTCCAATGTGAACTGTGATAAACGTGGTTGTGACCCTTCCGAATACAGGAATGGGAATCAGGAAAATTCAGCATCAGGTGTCATTTTGAGTACAGAGTATGACATTGAGGTTGAGGCAGTTCATGAAGGAAGCTCTGTTAATGAGCATTCCCCTACTGTACAACCATCTGCCTTGGTGAAGACTGATTTGTCAGTGGAAAGGCCTGATCAGAGTGAGGGATTTCGTACCAGACATGGCAGACTTGTAAAGCCGTTAAATAGGCTCATTCAGACTATGTCTAATCAATTTGTTAAGAATCTTTTTGGGTAAAACAGAATTATAACATGAGTTATTGGTAAATGGTTATTATTTTCGTATTTTTATTTTGTTTTATTTTCCAGCTGTTTCTGTGTCTACTTATGTATATTATGTTTTATAGTTCCTTAAAACGGAATATTATGTAATTGTGTATAGTCTGTTAAGACTGGGGAAGCTGTAACATAGGCACATTCAGATTATGTCTAATATATTTGTTGTGAATCTCGTTGGAGAACATGTAACATTGATTTGAGACGAGAGAGTTTTTGTGTTTATCACTTTTGTTTTATGTTTTTTTTTGTTTATTTCTTCATTTATTTCTTGCTTTGAATTTCCTTAGAAAGGAAGAACACAAATTTGTGTGTAGTCTATTAAGATAGACATTGATAAGCAATCTTGGATGTGATCTATCGATAAGATGTGTATATGGCATGTCTTCCTGTGGTTGGGTAAAGGAGTAGCTAACCTTTGCCTTTCCTAGTCCTTCGGTGGACAGCGATAATGTTGGTAGACTTTCTTCAGTCTGTATGGTTGGGGGTTACACCTGGTTGTTAAGTAATTTAACTGTAGAGTTGAGTATTTTATTTTAATTTTATTTTTCTTATATATATATATATATATTTTTTTATTATTATAAATTAATCTTCAGTATGTTCTGATGTTATGAAAAATCTAGTGCAATCAGTGGGGGTGAGTGTAACGAGGTTAAGATTGTTTTATTTCACTAGATTTTCCTGTTTATGCATTCAATGCTGATCTATAATTGTTTAAATCAGTTTTTGTCAAATACATTAAAAAGGGTCTGTAAGGAGGTGATGGTTTCACCTTTCCCCCCCCCTCTCCGTTAACAACAAAATGGTTCAGTCCAGGTAGCCATATCTGCTGTGTTGTTCTTTTAACGGTCTTTTCCTTCTCTCTCCTGAACGGAAGAGGTATGCTGTACTCCATGCTTCAGATTAATAATTAGCATTGGTTGAAAAGAAGTCACACACAAAAATAAACAATGTTTAAGTTGTTTTTATTAGTTTTTTTCCATTACTTACAGATGTAAGATCATATAACATGTTTCACTGACGTGAATTAGTTTACTATGGGATGTTATTTTTGTTGACAGCGTTACTGATGTGTGAGCTGAAGCTGTTGTGACGATCTGTCTATATAAAAATATATTCTCTATGCAGACCCAATCCAGCGTTCTCCTGTTGTTATTTACCGATACTCAACACAACGCAGACCACAGAAATATTCGGTTACACTAACGCGCATCCTGTTTGCTTAAAAGCGCAACGTTTCGTTGTTATTCTGAGTGCACACAAATAAACGTAGAGTCTTTACAGATTCGAAAGATGTATTAGGCTACTTTTATCTGTATGACCAAGAATGACGGAGATTTTAAGAGCAAGTGAACGCACCGGAGCCTGTCCTGCAGCAAACGCGCTTCCACACAAACCCTTCAATAGCGCACATTTCTCTAGGTTAACATCATATTGAGCGGCCATGTAAAGTTGCTACTACATACATCTTTCCGATGAAACGCCATATTTGAGGTTGATGAATGATAGGTGAGCGTTTGGATCTCCTGCCCGATTGTATTACCACATAGACCAGCCGTTAACAATCTGTCCATCACGGACTGCGAGCCTCTAGTTCGAAGACTCGTTCTCGCCCCCTACAGTGCAATTCGGCTAGGTATACATCCGCGCTAAAATATCAGGGTGAAAGTCATCATAGCTTGCGTAGTATAGACCCAGCTCCCATCCCAACTTTGAGAATAGATTAACGGCGATATTTTTTTTATCGCCGATAAGAGTCTCGCGTTAACGCAGCACGTTAACGCCGATAACGGCCCACCACTAATACTCACCCTCAATTATTTCCAAACATGCATGAATGTCTTTGTCCTGCTGAACACGAAGGAAGATATTCTGAAGAAAGTTTGTAACAAGGCTGTTTTGGGGCACCGTTGACTTCCATAGTAGGAAAGAAAAAATACTACGATCCAGAACTGCTCTGTTTCCCACATTCTTCAGAATATCTTCCTTCGTGTTCAGCAGGACAAAGACATTCATACAGGTTTGGAAATACTGGGTGAGTAAATGATGACAGAACTTTCATTTTTGGGTGAACTATCCCTTTAAATTGAAATGGACACATCTGTTAAATATTAGAAAATTGGATATTAAACACATTCATGTTAACAGCATTTGTGTTAACTTTAATTTTGTGCATTGTATTTTGTCAAATCTAGTCTATCAGGTAGGCACGGTTGATATTGAAATCGTGCAAAGTTTGATGCATTCAACTTAAGTCTATGGAAGTCTAAGATTATAGCAACACTTAATGGTCAAGTAGAGCAATTACCCTGTTGCTGCGGTCTGTGTAAAGTTAATTCTAGTCTGGAATAATAGCATCTGTACAGGTGATACTAGTCATTCTGTCATGTAAACAACATTTGAAAACCACTGCATTATATAACTCTTCATGCTTTTAAATTGCATTGTTTTATAATAAAATGAAAGACTCGATCTTTACCCCTCCAGGAGTACCACATCCCATCAAGGATTCTGATTGGCCAGCTCGTCTCATGGAGTCCCAAAGCTTTTCTGATGCTTCACTTAGTTTAATGGTTATGTGTGGTCCACCGGTGAAGTCCATGAGAGCTTCGGATATGTTTCCCATGTCCATATCTGAATACGAGCCGCACACTCTGGAAAAATTTAGAACACAAGTATCAGGACACGATTTCCAGAAGTAATTTCCCCATAAAAAATAAAAATGAACTAAACTAGCCAGCTCTGATGGAAATCTATATTAAAGTATATACTTTACATACTTAGCATAAGCTTTCTCTAATAAAGCTGGCCAGAATTCATTTGGAGTATTGGAGTGAACAAAGACGAGTTGGCCATCAATAGTCGGTAATTTGTCATCAATAACGACATCCACCCATGATCCAAACCTCCAGAACTGAGAAAGAAAAAAATATATATTTATTTATATATATATATATATATAGATTATTACGTTTATAGATGCCAGGATTACATAATCGTTCTAAACCGCGATAACAAAAAATGAATAATTAAAAATGCCCACTTGCTTTATTCTGTGAGCTTAAGAAGTGTTTGCAGCGCAGGGTTTAACAAACTCAACACTTTGTCTGATAGTCGTTGTCACTCTGTTGTGCATGATTGATATGTTAAACGCCAAACGTGTCAAAAGCAGAACAAAATAGCGGTACTCATTTGAACTGTGCTGTTGTTACAGTGACCACTGACCAGTCGTGATCACTCACTAAACAACCCTGTGAAATCCAGTAAGAAGCACTCGAGTCCAGCGCACAGTTCTCCAGTACAAGTCACTTCTCTTTTATTTGAACTAGTTTAAAGCCAAATCAATCGGAGCTGTTATTCTCCTCAACACTGATGCAGAAACATTGTACCAACGATCCAGTTAGAAGACGTTTAAATCCACAGATCTCCCACATTTACCATAGTTTTACTCTAGTTACTGACGGTAACAATGGTAAAAGTAGGATGTTCATATTGAGTATTATGTTATTAATATAGGCTACTAAATATGTTAATGGAGTAATTGAATTAAATGTGGATTTGTAATTGACAATGTCTTTAGGCTACTGTTTTTCAATGCAAACACCATAGAAACCATATAGTTAGGCTACTTTTTTACCATGGTAATGAAGTGCTGTACTTTTGGTTATGTATAGAATATGAGTCTGTTACAGTTTTCACAATGGTACTGTCAAATGTACACCTGCATCCCAACTCAAGCTCCTGTTTTAATGTGCATTTCCAAGAGACCAAACTTGTAATATTACATGTTTAGTTTTAGTATCACATTATTAAACCATGCGTAATTTTACCGTTTTTTGTTTAAAGACTAAACCAAACCAATGTATAGTTGACATTTGAGGCTCAATGTATAGAAAAGCAATACAAGTTCTGGAAGAGTGTTTTCAGCCTTTTTATAAATATATATTTTATATGGCATGCAGCTTAAAACAATGGCATAAATCTTTTCAAAATAATCGTTATTAATAATCGCAATTACAATCTCAAGGGAATAATCGACAATTATGATTTTTGTCATAATCACGCAGCCCTAGCTGGTCCTGAGCTGGTTTAAGATGACCATGTGCTGGTCCTAGCTGGTCATGAGCTGGTTTAAGATGACCATGTGCTGGTCCTAGGTGGTCATGAGCTGGTTTAAGATGACCATGTGCTGGCCCTAGCTGGTCATGAGCTGGTTTAAGATGACCATGTGCTGGTCCTAGCTGGTCATGAGCTGGTTTAAAATGACCATGTGCTGGTCCTAGCTGGTCCTGAGCTGGTTTAAGATGACCATGTGCTGGTCCTAGCTGGTCATGAGCTGGTTTAAAATGACCATGTGCTGGTCCTAGCTGGTCCTGAGCTGGTTTAAGATGACCATGTGCTGGTCCTAGCTGGTCCTGAGCTGGTTTAAGATGACCATGTGCTGGTCCTAGCTGGTCCTGAGCTGGTTTAAGATGACCATGTGCTGGTCCTAGCTGGTCTAGAGCTGGTTTAAGATGACCATGTGCTGGTCCTAGCTGGTCCTAGCTGGTCCTGAGCTGGTTTAAGATGACCATGTGCTGGTCCTAGCTGGTTTAAGATGACCATGTGCTGGTCCTAGCTGGTTTAAGATGACCATGTGCTGGCCCTAGCTGGTCATGAGCTGGTTTAAGATGACCATGTGCTGGTCCTAGCTGGTCATGAGCTGGTTTAAGATGACCATGTGCTGGTCCTAGCTGGTCCTGAGCTGGTTTAAGATGACCATGTGCTGGTCCTAGCTGGTCCTGAGCTGGTTTAAGATGACCATGTGCTGGTCCTAGCTGGTCCTGAGCTGGTTTAAGATGACCATGTGCTGGTCCTAGCTGGTCATGAGCTGGTTTAAAATGACCATGTGCTGGTCCTAGCTGGTCATGAGCTGGTTTAAAATTACCATGTGCCGGTCCTAGCTGGTCCTGAGCTGGTTTAAGATGACCATGTGCTGGTCCTAGCTGGTCATGAGCTGGTTTAAGATGACCATGTGCTGGTCCTAGCTGGTCCTGAGCTGGTTTAAGACGACCATGTGCTGGTCCTAGCTGGTCCTGAGCTGGTTTAAGATGACTATGTGCTGGTCCTAGCTTGTTATGAGCTGGTTTAAGATGACAATGTCCTGGTCCTAGCTGGTCCTGAGCTGGTTTAAGATGACCATGTGCTGGTCCTGAGCAGGAACTAGTTTAGGACCAGCACATGACCTGTTAAGGACCAGCTTAAACCAGCTCGAACGAGCAGCCATGTTTCAAAACATACCAAACCAGCATTTGCTGTTTTTTTTCAGCAGGGTGTATATATATATATGTATATATGAAAATGGTTTAAATCATCCCTTTAAGAATTATCTCAGTTTGAATTGTTACCTTGAAGTGAAAGATTCCTGCATAATCCACAGAGAAATTCTGATCCTCGTTGAGAACGTTATTCATGATTCGTTTTTGAGATGAAAGAGCTCCAACAGATGCCAGAAACCAGCAGTTACCTTTATACATACACACACACATGGCATATATCTCACTGTATTTAAGTAACCTTCAGTCAAGAACATTAAAATCTCATAAACAGCTGCATGGATACTTCTATGCTTATTAAAGGAGTAGTTCACCCTAAAATGAATATGTGCTCACCCTCACGCCATCCAAGGTGTAGGTGAATTAATTTCTTCATCATATTTGGAGAAATGTAGCAATCATCACTTGGTCTCTAATGGATCCTCTGCAGTGAATGGGTGCCGTCAGAATAAGAGTCCAAAGAGCTGATAAAAACATCACAATAATCCACACCACTCCAGTCCATCGGTTAATGCAGGGGTGGTGAACTCTGTCCTGGAGAGCCGCAGCCCTGCAGAGTTCAGCTCCAACCCTAATTAAAACTCACCTTGCTGTATTCCTAGTAACCGTTCAGACCTTGATTAGCTTGATCAGGTGTGTTTGACTAGGGTTGAAGCAAAACTCAGCAGGGCTGCGGCTCTCAAGGGCCCCTGAGTTAATGTGTTGTGAAGCCAAAAGTTGCACGTTTATAAGAAACAAATCCATCTTTAAGAAATGTTAAACTAAAATGTGCTGAATGTTAGAAGTTAAAATCCTGAGAAGCCAAAAGCTGTGTGAAAGGAATCCATCAAGACATGTTTAACTTCAAACTATAAAATATGAGTCCATAATCCCTAATAACACTTCAAAAAGTGTTCTGGTCTGAATCAGGAGAGAAATCTGAACAGATCAACCACCGTTTACAAGCCAAAACAGCTCAAAACAAATATGTGACTGGATTTTGATGTGAGAGACAAATGGAGATGAACTATGTATCTGGAGGAAGTTCTATTATGGATTATGGACTCATATTGTAGCAAGAAACAATGGTTTGAAGTGAAACATTTCTTCATGGATTTGTTTCCGCTTTTGGCTTCTCCAGATGTTAACTGATGGACTGGAGTTGTGTGGATTATTGTGGATTATACTACGGGGCCGTTGAATGCTTGGATCTGATTGGCTGACGAAAGTAAACGCACGGCGAACGTAGTTGCAGGCAGCTCTCTCGACCGCTTTACAGTTCCGTATCACTTCGCCAAATGATTTCAGTTATTTCAAAGGTCTTACAACAGAAAAATAACCAAAACCAACAATGAAACCGGCCAAATAAGTAAATACAGTAAACAAAAGGATCAAATCGACAGATCTTGTCCATGATTTTGCCAGTTATGTTTTATTATGTACGGAAAGCAGTACTCTCTCTCTCTCCCGCTCTCTGTCTCTCCCTCAAAGACACACATATAACGTTAGTTTGCACACACGATAACATAATGTAATTAGCACTACTCTGAAAATTGTATCAGTAACATAGTTTAAGAACTCAAAAACTACATGACTTCTCACAAGCGAGGTAACAACCGCTCTGTTCGTGAAGAACATTTACATTTACGTTTATGCATTTAGCAGACGCTTTTATCCAAAGCGACTTACAATTGCATTCAGGTTATACATTTTCATTAGTACATGTACCTGTATGTATGAACTTAAAGTCTCGATATAGACATTGCTGCCGATCACTGACTCACAGAGGTAACATTAATCTCTCTCTCTCTCTCTCTCTCTCTCTCTCATAGATTAGTTATTAACTGTATTATAACAGTATTAGTCTTCTATCAACGGCTCAAGCCTCCGTTACTAGGTTTAAAATGACATTTTGTAATTAGCAAGGAGGCGTTGGATGAGATGCGGAAGAAATAATCCTACTCACTATAACGATTGAAGTGGAATAACCGGACGACAGCCTTGAAATATATCATCTGATCGATGTCTTGAGGTGTGGCAACCGTTTTATAAGCCAAATAATTGACTCCGAGCCATTGAGTTAACATAACGCATTTTATGCATAATTTTTCTAATATTAAAACTGTTAAATTACAATTATTTATTAAAACTATTAATTATTATTAATTTGAATTATTAATCTAATATAAAATGATTATTTTTCCAAAAATTCAACAGCCTGTCGTCAATTATTCCTTACTTATAGTGATGTTTTTATCAGCTGTTTGGACTCTCATTCTGACGGCACCCATTCACTGCAGAGCATCCATTGGTGAGCAAGTGATGTAATGCTACATTTCTCCAAATCTGATGAAGAAACAAACTCATCTACATCTTGGATGGCCTGAGGGGGAGCACATTTTTATAAAAAAAAAAAAATTTGAACAATTTCTTTAAAATATCTCTATTTACTAAGATATTCCCATTGTATTCACCAAATATATGCCTGTTTGATTCACTGCTTTATTGCACTGCCAATTTATCTAGTGTCTTGCACTGGTTAATATTTAACCACACATAACTATAAATGCAACATTAGTAAGTATTTGGTTAGAGATTAAATTTCACATGCAGCTCTTCATTTACAGAGTTTATATTGTGTTAATGTTGTACAGCACAGCATACCTACCTACTACACCTTGTACGATATCAAACCTTGAAGCTCCTTCAACAATGTAGAGAGGGTTTGGCACCAGTTCCTGAAGGAATCAGATGAATTATTTCACACTTTACAGCAGATCAAGGAGAAACACAGTAGTTTGTGTGTGAAGATGTTCACGTACATGTGGTCTTTTCCACACCACTCTCTGAAGGTCTTCACGTGTCAGGGATCCCAGACCGATTGATTTCATCTTTGGGGGGAACAAGTTGTCTACGAATCTCAGTCTTTCCTTCAGGCAGAACTGCTTGAGCTGGTGGAAGTCCTGATCCAGGAACTTCTCAGGATTGTTGGGAGATCCCTGTCCATCTCTGTGATTACGCTCCGATAAGATGTTTAAACACACACCGGGTGCTGGCATCGCAGCTCAAATCTGTTGAATATTTAGCATTAGATTGTATTCAATTGCATTGTGCAAAGTACAAGTAGCTGATGAAATAAACAATGCATTATTATTATTTTATTTTTAACTTTTTTTATCAAGTTAAAGTTAGATACTTTCATCAGTGCATGCAACTGATTTTGATACTCAAGTACAAATACATTTGCATGCACAATTCCTTCATATGCATGTAAAAACAGAAATGAAAGCCTGATAAAAACATACCTTTTCTCTCTTATAGTAGTTGGCAGATTGTTCTCTCTTTTCTGAGCTGGCAAGTCTCAGAAGATGCCTTTAAACGCCTGACTCCGCCCATCATGTAGCTTTATTATTCTTTGGTCAATATTTAGATGGAGCTTAATTTAGATCAAAGATCAGAACATAAACATGCTGAAATACCTCTTCACATGATGCATAATCATCATCATCATCATCATATGAGACTGGAAATCATAAAACGATTCATAGGAACTAAGATAAAGTGAAATATAGCAGAAAAGAAATGTGTTACTCATAAATAGGTCGAATTTCAATGCAAACAAGAGCTTCCAAAGAATCAGAAAGTAGAAGGTTATACATTGATAAAGGAGGAAAAGGGAGGTGGAACTTATGAGTAATGATGTTTTTTAGTATTAAAACAAATCACCAGCCATGTGCAAAACAAGACACAAACACGCAGCTAACGAGAAAACTCATAAGCCACGTGTTCACACAAGACATGACAACATGAAAGCACGCAGCCGATGAATACACAAGCTGCGTGCCACACAGCACAAGATATAACATAAATGCACAAGGAAGGCCTATTGCTTAAAATAATAGAGATTTCTAAAAGT